>DWCF01001787.1:0-27761 GCA_018230265.1 Delias oraia | reverse complement strand
GTCGCGGGCAACCGCTGGATCCAGATCGCTCAAGATCGCAGCGGGTGGGCGTCTTTGGGGGAGGTCTATGTCCAGCAATGGATTTAGATGGGCTGATGATGATGATTATTGTAATAAAACGTTATATGTGAAAAAAAACATCAAACATTGTTTCTCTATTTCTTATTATTATTTTTTTATTTTATTTTATAATTAATTATTCTTATTTAATATTTATGTTAAATTGAATACTAAATAAATTTTATTATATTAATAGACTCCAACGGGTATTTGAGTTAAATTTTAGTATATCAGATAAATATAGACTTTTTTGTATACGTAAGAAATAAATAAGTAACGTATTTCAAATAATAAATAATTCATATTCATAGCTAAAATAGTTCTTTGAGAGTGCTTAGCTAAATTATGTTTTAACAAAGAAATTAAATTAATATATTCATCCATTGAAAATTGTTTCCATCTCAATTTTAGATAAAATTATACCGCGTTGGTATTAAATTGGGAAAGCGATCCAATAAACAAAAACACCTATTAATAACCTCACCCTCCAAGTAAAAGTATTATTCCACCCGAAATTGCTGAACTTTAACAAGTTTGCCTGTTCAACCTTCGTAAAAATCCGATTAGGCAATATTATTTAGGATAAAGTGTAGTATTTAATTTTTCACCTGCACACCTGGCGCGAAACGTGATCGAATAAGTATAATCACTTGTAAATTCATATTAATTAATAAACTAGTATACCCAGCAAATTTTCTTATGGTATAGCGAGCGACGGAAAAGGCGGGTTTCTACTAAAAGACAACAACCGCCCATGGACAACCGAGTCACATTCCGCACTTTGGTTGTATTACCAGCTTTCCAACATCCTCACTCAGCGAAAAACAGCACAAGAACTGTTTCACGCTGGTTTTCTGTAAGGCCTTGGTAAAACTTCGGATGATTTAGCTCAGTAATGCGTTAGGATAAGCGTGGCTCTCATGAGAGAGATTTAAAAAATCGTTAGTTTTGACATTTTTTATAGTATAGCGGACAACGGAGTAATTGGGTTTCCTATGGTAAGAGAACACCAACGGTCATGTATAACCACGCCACAATGTGTTGCCAGCTTTTACGCTATTTTAAGGGCCTCCCATATTCTCACTCACTCAGCGAAACACAGTAGAAGTAGGTACTGTTTTGAGAACAACTACCATTTCACGTTGAGTATTCTGTGAGCGCGTGGTAACTTTGAACGAGGCGGTTCAATTAGTACGTCAGCGTATGCTTCAGTATGGCTCGTATCCATAATAACTGATATTTTTAACTAAATTTATTCATTTCAATAATTATTGCAATTTTAATTTATTCTTCCAATCAACGATATATCGAAGTATCAATATTTTATCGTGTGCATGAATTTCAATATAAAAATTTGCCTGAGAATATTCATCGTGAATCTTTTTTTATATAATTATTTTATTTAATTATAATAGATATTTTCATTTCAAGAAAGTCGAGGCTTTGATACTGCTCTCTCTATTTTTTTTACATATAATATGAAGTTCAAATAGTATATTTTACAATTTTTAGTATATAAGAAATTTAAAACTAAGTTCAGGGTGTAGAAATAATCTTAAATCCATTTCTCTGAGATTAAAGAAACACCTTCCACACAACTTAATAAATTATATTTTATAATTTAACATATTTATCACTCTTAAACATCATTACATTATAAGATCACTCCGAATCCAAACAACATGACATTTCGTTAATAATAACATGAAAGCGTAATAACTTATGTTAAATTGTACAGTTATTTTAATAATTTGTACCATGATATGAGAGGTGTCGAGTTTGAAACTCGATCTGGACAATTATAATTTAATTTATAATTTTCGGTCTCTGGAAGAGCTTGATAGTGGCCAGGCGAGTGTCTTATTACTTAATAATGACTTAATACACCTTTGCGAGAGACATGTTGATGCATGTTCGGACGCACTAAATGAGCCGTCTCGTCCGAAGAGACACCACGGCCTCACAGAATACTCAGCATGAAACGGTACTTCTACTGTGTTTCGCTGAGTGAGCGAGGATATTGGAGGTGCTTTAAAATGCCGCTTAGGTGGCGTAAAAATCCGACAATATAACCAATGCGCGGACTGTGACCCGGTTGACCATGGGCGACGGTGTTCTATATATCTGAGCCATCTGTTCTATTGTTCGCTATACTATAAAAATAGAAAAGGAATGTAGTTCGCCAGCGCTGAGCTCGCCAAAGATCAAATTAAGAAATTCAATTTCTTTCCAACTATACGAGCAATATACACATACAACCTTCAAAAACAGAGCCTGCCTGTCCCTAAACGATCAGCAACGCATTTACGGCTCAACAGGGGTTTGAGGTCTCCAAGAGGACCGCTAAACCTAGGCGACTTGCGTCGTTTCAATAAAAAAAATATTTTGTAGGCGCTACGAATAAATCTTCATTATTTATGAAAAATTAAACACCGCTAAACGGATTTGGATTAAGAAATCCAATCTCAAAAATCCCCAATGACAATTTGCGAAAATTACCCTGATTAAATTTTGGACAGAATTTGCTGGCTATTAAGTATCGCATGAAGAGTTTCTAAATGTATGAAATTAATACCCTTGAATCTTATCGTTTCGATTCGCCTTGAATGCGTGTTAGATCTCTTTTTTATATTATTAATGTAATGAGCCATGTTGAAGCATATGCTGACGCACTAACTGGGACAGCTCGTCCGAAGTGATACCACGAGCTCACAGAATACTGAAATGATAGCTTTACTTGAAAGGTACCTCTAGTTTCGCTGAGTAAGGATGTCAGATGCCCTTAACAAATCCGCGTAAATGCGGCGTAAACCGTCGGCAACACAACCAATGCGCGAACTGTGGCGTGATTGTCCATGGGTGGCGGTGTTTTCTTATCATATAAGAGACCCATCTACTTCGTTTTCCGCTTTACAATAAAAAATAATAATATCAGAACCCCTCGGCCGAACAAACTAAAAATGAAGAATCAATAGTCGAGCGATGTTTCTTACGATCGCTGTCTTAACGAGGGGTATATGATTGAGTTCTAGAGAAATATTGTTGATCTGCCTAAAAAATCAGTGACATCATATATGTAACTTCTTTAATTTATATAGTAAAACCACGTTTGCCTTGTCAGCTTGTAGCTTTGGTAAGAAATAAGAAAAGGAATAAGAATTCATTTGAAAGTTTTACTAGATAACTTTTTTTATAAGATAAAGGCTGTTTTAAATAAAAATACATGTAACAAGTCAGTCATGTAAAATTCTTTTGCAAATCCTTTTTCAGCTGTTTCGCCGCTGTGTATAATTTGTATTTAATTTTTGGATAGCCTTGGAGTAATTCCTGCCAATCCCAATGTCTCAGGAACACACAGTCGACGACCTGCAATAAATATTTAGGTATTATCGTTGGGAACTTGTACTGTGTTTCGCAGACGGAGTGAGAATATTGGAGGCCCTTAAAAGTGCCGCTGAAGCGTAAAAAGCCGCCAACACCCAGGCTCTGCTTTGCCGCAGATAAATTGACGGCCTTTTAGGTAGAGGTGTTACCGATGAACTTTGTTTCCTACTTAAATGTTCGATTATGAAATTCAGCAGATTAATACTAATAACTCCTAAGAACATTCCCCGTGATGGATGCTGAGGGAACCAATGAAATTTTATATTATTTAATTTTTAAAATTATGCAATCAGTCATGGCGACCATAACGAGATATGCTTCAGGACTTTTAGGGAGCTACTCCTAGTGAAGTCATCCCTTTCATTTATATATCTACTGGTTAGTTTGCTAAAGTGACCCGTAATTTTTTCAGGTACCTTTGTAGTCTTTGCCAAAAGTCAGACACATGCCTTTTGATTTCTTGCGCTATGAAAGATACGTTTAACTGTTCGTGGAGCTCTTTTGTTCTGATAATTTTATATACTAAAACAATATTTATACACCTACCGTTCTAGTTAAGTAAGAAAACTGGAATGGCGTATTTGGAAACAGTCCCGGAATCAGGCCGAAGTATCCATTCGTTGTTAATACTGATATCATTTTCTTTTCTCCACTGAAAAACAATTAAAAATAAATAAAAACTTCTATCGATGCTGCACGACACTTGGCAGTATACTAATTAAAAGAAATCTTTATTTTCAAAAATAAATATTAAATTACACAATAATAATAAATACAATAAATGGCTACATGATATCACAAATATAAATAAATAATATAATAAATTAAAAAAGCGGTCATCTGTGTGGCCTACCATAAGCGGTAGAGTGCCTTTTTTCAGCGCCCTCCATATACATTATTCGTACTACCAGTTGCAGAAAACCGCCAGAGACATCAGACATATCTTGGCACCTATTTATTTAAAAACAGCTATTTCCGTGGCTTTGGTAGCTGCGTCCGTGAATGTAATAAAGAAAAAATAGGAAAAAGATCTGGATGAAACAATACTTGAAATAAAAAATTACAAAAGACAAAATAAAATAAACAAATTCTCTCCGCCCTAGCGCCCGAACCAGTCCGAACTGGTACACAACCTGATCTTAAAGGGCAAATGGGGAGTTAGACTACCGGATCTTTTCGGTTGCCCTTATTAAGCCGACCCACACAACGCTATTACTTGTCTAAATTAGGGTAAGTATATCTAAATATCGTATTGTGTAATAGTTTATAATACCTATGAATACAGTAAGTCATCCCTCAATAAAAAAATGAATAAAATCATGTCAGTTTAATGCAAATGCAGATTACCTTTTATCGGTGTACCATTTTTCCACTTCTCCTTCGTGAATGAAGTACGTACAGGAGAATATATCGCCTTCCTTTGCGATGAATTTACCTCAAAAAATAAATTACACTAAAACCTTTTTCTAGCCCAAAAAATTGGCTTAAAAAAAACATATATCACTTTTTATCAATAATAAAAATAACTAAGAAAGCTAACAAAACCCATCTTATTATCAACATCATCATTTCATCCGTAAGACGTCTACTCCTGGACGTAGGCCTTAATCTTAACCCTTCTTATACAATATGAAAAATATAGTGAATACATAAATAAACCTCATGATTTACTTTATGATCGGAACTTATTTGCACCGCTCGTTGGAGAGCCATGTGAAGCATATGCTGACGCACTAATTGGGCCGGCTCGACCGAACACATACCACGGGCTCACAGAATACTTAGCGTGAAACGGCACTTGAACAGTTTCGCAGAGTGTTAGTTCACACACCATTAGTTCATTTTCAATAAAAAAAAACTGACCTATATTCTTCCAGCAAGTAAGTTACACTTTTAATAAGTGAAAAACAATGCGCTAAAATGGTGGTATTCCGATCTATTTATAGTCGACAGTCGAGTACAAGTCTTAATAAACAGTTTCTAATAATAAAATATCATCAAATGTAACTTAAATATACTTTAAATCAATTAATTACAATCGAATTATTTATTCCAACAATTTCATAAAACAACGTATTTTTGCTCCGTCACGGAAACTCATTTAAGGCGCCGAAAAAAAACATACGTATGACCTAATAAAATAAACTATTAGCGTGAAAGGTATAAAATATTGAAAAATTATTTATAAATGGCATTTAAAAAAAAATATTATTGCATTTCTGACTTTTAATGAAACATTGCACCATTAACGTTCAACAAAATGTGAAGAATTCAAATTTTAATCACGGCTAATAACGATTCAATGAAATGAACATGTGGTATTAATATAAAATGCAAAATAAATTTAAAAAATATATATTAATTATTATTTTATTATTAATTATTTCATTATATTCGTCTTGACATCACAGCGGACAATAACATTAAAGAAACTAAATGGCGCGCCACCAATTATGTATTATAATTTATTTACCGGGAAATATGACGACCCTCTGAAGCCTCGTCACCAACTGCCGTCTCAAATACTCGGGCAGATCTCGGAAGAGAGGCGGTGCTTCCAGATGGTGCATGTATAAGGCACTCAACATATCTTGACCGAGGCATTGGGGTGCCTGGTGGGCAAGCTCTGGTAGCCAGTTGCCTTGAAAATATATTTAAAAAAGATCAGTATTGGACTCGCAACCCAACTGATGCTAAAGATAAAAGACATTTTACAAAAAATAAAACATACCACAATTGCAAGATAATTGCTAAGAGTTATTTACTAAGGGGTAAAACTGGTAGAGATATTTGTTTTGAAATAACTTCTTACTTCTGAAAATATTACTTTTTTATAGTACAGCGGACAACGAAGCAGGTGGGTCTTCTATATGGTAAGAGAACACCGCCGCCTATGAACAATATTAAGACCCTCGCCCGGCCACTGGCAAGCTCTGTCAGAGGCCGAATAAATTATAAATTAAATTATTACTGTCCAGACCGGGATTCGAACCCGTATCTCTCGGTTCATTATAAATTTTTAAATTGTTATATAATTAAAAAATAAATCCCAAAAGGAGTAGCTCAGCCTACGAACCTCTCTGCCTCTGCCAAAGTTGCTTAGTATATTTCTTCACAGAGTCGAGTAACACGGGACACAGACCGTTGTGTTCCAAATACTGTATTAAACTTTGCACATCATAGTCGTACGTGTAGAGCTCCCGAAATTTCGTGTACACAGCACTAATCGCACAGCTCAAAACCCATATCTCCATTGGATGTATTATAACAGTTATGAGCAATTTATAGTAGGCCTCCTTCAATGTCAACGGAACAACCTGTAATGTGAAATATGAGCCATTTGATTGATACCGTGGGAGAGCCATGCTGACGCACTAATTGAGCCGGCTCGTCCGTAGTGCTACCACGGCCTCACCGAGCATTCTACTCAGCGTGAAACGGTACTTGTACTATGTTTTTCTGAGTAAGTGATGAAAATATGCCGCTTAAGCGGCGTGCAAAGCCGGCAACAGGCACAATTCGCGGACTGTAGCGTGTTTGTTCATGGCCGGCATTGATCTCTAACCATATACATAAGAGACACTCCTGCTCTATTATCCGCTATAGAATAATAAAAACAAAGTAATTTGAATTATAAAGCATTATTTTACTAACAAGATCAATTAAAACACAAAAAAAACTCACAAGATCAATTTCCGTGTGCGAGTAAATCACGAGTATGTAAGTGATTGCGACAATATAATCGGCCATCCAATTCTTTGGCACGATCATACCAAACGTATTCTTTCCGTTCACCTTGAAGTTTTTAGTGAGACGCGGGCAGCCTGCAATATAAAAAAAATTATAATAAATCTTTTATTTTACACGTGGGAGAACCATGCTGAATCTCTGTTGCGCTAATGGGGCCGGCTCATCCGAAGTAATATGGGCTCACAGATTATTCAGCATGAAATGATAGTTGTACTTGAAACAGTGCTTCTACTGCCGATTAAGTTGCTTTAAAAGGCGATGCGCGGACTATGACGCGGTTGTCCATGGGCGGTGGTGTTCTCTTACCATATAGGAGACACCTACCTGCTCCGCGCTTTGGTTTCATTGCTGGCTGTTACGGTAAACGAAATATGGGCCTCTGGTATCTTCACTCACTCAGCTAAACACTACAGGTAGGCTTGTGTTGGACGGCAATTGTATCATTCCCGATGAACATAAGCTTATAGAGGCTTATTCGAAGCGATATCAGCCTTAAAAATAAACATGCAATAATACTTGTACTATGCTTCGCTGTGTAAGATACCGGAAGCCTATCTAGTACTATCTTTATGAATATGGAGGCAAACGAGAAGGATGCTCACCTAGGATGAGCGAGGATTGGCGCGTGCGGCGAGGCTGTGTGGGCGGCAGTGATTTCTCACCATTAGCTTGCACCTGCACCTTTGTCCACTATGTAATAAAAATATCACCTCCTTTCCTATTATAAGGATGTACCCATTCGTCATAATCAATAGTTGCGTTGATGTGTGAAGGAAACTTTGCTAGCTTCAGAGGAAACACTTCATCTAAATAAAATAAAATTAAACATTATTTTTAAAACCACATAAAACTAAATACTAAACTATATAAATTCTACCTTTAGTGATTTATTCAAATGGGGCGAACTCACTTGTTATGGGACTAAATATAGGAAAATAATAATACAATTTTTAATGTTTTTTATAAAAAGGTGCCAAAGTAGTAGGCCTAGGATAAGCAGTCTCTACCAATGGACACTTCTAGCTCATGCAGGGCCGCGGGTGCGTTGCCGGTCTTTAGAAATAGGCACGCTCTTCGTGCTGCCTTGAGTACAATTGCCTTCGGTTCCCGGTCAGAAGATAATTTATTAATTGCATTTGATCTTGAACGGGCAGTTTAAACATGGGAAAGCCCTACTATAGCCATTTTTTATGATATGGTAAGAGGTATATGGTAAGACAACACATGGACAATCGCGCCGCACATGGACGATCGCGGCCCAGTCCTCGCTACTGGCATAATTTCAAGGGTTTCCGATATCTGTTATAATATTCTGTTAGCCCGTGGTATGACTTCGGCCGACCCTGCACAAGCGTCATCAAAAGCTTCAGCATGGGTCTAACACAGGAGTGACAGTGTTACGACACTTACTTAACCCGCCACTGGCCAAATATCGAATAAATTATAAATTAAATTTTGGTTTTGGACCGGGATTCGAACCCGATACCTCTCGCTTTGAGGTAGGCATATAAAACCACTTTACTACGAGGCTCCACCTTACTACGAGGTTTGCAGTTGTCCATGTGCGTTGATTTCTTACCATCATGAGATCCATTTGCCTTGCTATATAATAAAAAATACCACTTATTTATTGAATAGAACAATAGTCGACCGCGACCCATTTCAATTCAACCGATATGCATTTGTTTTATAAAAAATATTTTCTAGGAAAATTTCTGTTTCAGTCCATAGCAAAGCGGCTCTTCAAATACAAACTTCAATATACAAACTTACGTTGACACGCCACGTAAATCCAGCCACAAGTCATCCCGTGAATGGCCAGAAAAACGATCACAAACTTTAATAAAACCGGTGCTATTTGACTCTGAAATATGAAATTTATTTTTATGTGAACCTCGTTCACGTGACGGTATTTCTAACACTCTTCTTATATTCACCGCCCATTTCAATCCATATTTTTCTACTTTAGTACAGTATCGTGAAATATAAATGTATATAAAAATATTGTTAACCGTAGATTTAACACTACACTACAAGGCTGTCTTGACTCTTGACCATTGAGGCGGACCTCTCTCCCGCGTCTTATGTCTCATTTACATTCAGCCCCTATCGGTGCTCTTCGCGCTGCCGGCATCAATTCCTAAATACTGCTGCGGCAGGAACGACGATGTTTATATACTGCCCTTCCTCTCACTACGCTTTCAAGTTCCGGCAATAGGAGTCGTCGAAATTGTTGCAGTGTCCGCGCTGTCTTTTAGCCATACATGATTATGTGCGTCAGTAAATAAAATGAAAAAATAAAAGACGCCGTTGAAGGTGGTGGGTGATATCTATCCGTAATAGAACTTTATAAGAACTTATCTACCTACCATCAACTGAGTGATTGATCAGAATGTAACGCGCACTAAAAACCGCTCTTTTGGGGAGCGCTGGGCAGCGCGAATGGCATGAGTAGTATGAAGTTTAAAAATTCGTCATGCCCTCTTCCCTGCTCACTTCAGCTGAATGTAAATGAGACATTACAGGAGACGCACTCGCGCTACTCGCGGCAAAATTTAAACTTATTCTCGGCGAGCAGTCCCACCTCTGTCACTGTCAAGGTCGCTAGAGTCAACAGCGAGTAACCATTTCAAAAATAGAATGCGGAAACGCATTTACTCTCATAAAAAAGATAAAATATACAATTTAAAAATTACCTTAAATCCTTTACAGAAATGCACATGAAAACAATAAAGTAGCCTCAATCTCAACAATGTCGCTAACCGATAATTCCATATTCCTGTTAACGGCGTCAAAATCGGTATTATTAACGACATAATATCTACGTAATAATACCA
Source organism: Delias oraia (assembly GCA_018230265.1). NCBI lineage: Eukaryota > Metazoa > Arthropoda > Insecta > Lepidoptera > Pieridae > Delias > Delias oraia. The sequence continues at coordinate 17,730 of DWCF01001787.1, read as the reverse complement.
CCGTTGGAACATGTGCCACTTTTGTATCCTTTCAACGCAGATCTTGTCTATGACGATCAACTCTATCTGAAAGACAAAGTAATATATTGCACATTTTCACTGTCTTCGCTATATAAACTCATTTGTTTATATTCAAAGCTTTGAAAACAGTTTGAGAGACTAATAGATAAAATAAAATCCTAGATCTACTTTTGAACTAAAATTTCGAAATCCGGACCATATTTGTAAATAAATAAAAAAAACTGATAAGCGACGTCTGTTTATAGCTGATGTCAGGCATTTTCGGAGCAAATTTTATAATAATCTACTCAATATCTCACGGAATCCAAAAAATTACATCCACTGAGTTTGTTTCACCGGGTTTTCTTAGTGGACTTTGCTTGGAACCAGTGTTAGACTAATTTTGACATTAACAAGCTTACATTCTCCTACTTATGTTAAATAAACATATTTCATTTAATTTTATTTCATGTTTCAGTAAACTTATTACGCAAAACCTGTTGGATCAATTGCTTGCAGATGTATTTCCAAACCGACACGTCTTAAGAACCTTGAATTAAAGAGCATACCTATATGTGCCTAACAGGCTGGTAACGCGCCTAAGATTCAGCACGGGCTGGTGGTGTCCATGGGTGGAGGACCGCTTATCATAAGTGAGCTTCCTGCTCATTTGCCATCCTATTTTCAATTAAAAAATCTAGACAGATAATAATTTATAATATCTTTTGTACAGCGTTTAGGAATCTTTTTTACAATAGGCACAATTTATATTTTTTGAGATGCGTCTCCTATATGGTAAGAGAACACCGCCGCCCATAGACTATAGCGCTCCAGTCCGCGTTTTAGTTGGACTGTAGGCTTTTTATTCCGCTTAAGCGGAAAATTTATTTATTTATAAATAATTAATTTATAAAATTTATTTATCATTAATTAAAAGTCAATCACTCACCGTATAAAACTCACTTATCAAATACAACAAATGCAATAGATCTAATAGTATTAAAGTCCAATACATATTAGATCCATACTCGTCTGGCACGGCCTTAACCAATAGCAGTATGAAAACTGTGGCAAACGGACAGAAAAACCAACAAAAATACAGCCACCGTATGTACCAAGTACCAGATTTCGCTCTCAACGGCGCTTGCATCCACTGAAAACGGAAGAAAATATTGTTAGAGCAATTTCAATGAACTAAGTTTATTCTGACATTACTATAATTGCTGTGGCTATGAGATTAATGTTTAGTTTGCGATTAGAGTTTCAGGATTTGGTTACCGGAAAAACATACAAAGTTTGATTAGCTAAGTTTACTAAAAACCCACTTTTGCTTGCATTAATAGCCCATCTCGAGTTAAAATGTATTTTCCTCAGAAATAGAGCCTTTAAAAAGATTGATGTTCTATGACTTTTAATAAATCTTATTAATAATTTTTAATAATTAAAATTTAAATTAATAATTAATTTAGTAATTAAAATTTATTAAAATATTGCTAATCGGTTCTTTTTACTCTAGTCATCGTGTAACAATTGACCACAATTAAGTCATGTGTCCGCCAGTCGTCCAGAATTCAGTTACCGGGGAAACAAACAAGTGTTTAGTTAGCTAATATTAGATATTTCTATAATGAATATTACTAACAGATTCACGCATGTATTACGCCTGCTTTCATTTTCCGGGGAAATAAACAAAAGTTTGGTTATCCAAGCAAAGCCAATTAACTAAGTCGATGCTTACCAAGCTTGCGTAAAGAAAATCAGTGATAAGAAAATATTGGCGAATTTTACAGAGTGAAAATAGCTATATATACTCACAGGCAACTTTATAGTTTTACGTCCACGTAGTATAAAAGCCAATGTATTGTATGGATCTTCTTGAATTTGTTTTGTCACTGCCATAAAGTCGTATTTAGAATGCATTGAATGTTTAATTCCTTCTCTGGTCTAAGATATGAAATGAAGTAGAATATTTTTATTCAACATAAATACAAAAATGCATCTCGTTGAACGTCTAAATCAGTCTACTATCTGTACCAAGCAAAGCCCACTGAACAAGAACCGGTGAAACAAACTCAGTGAATATGAAAATATAAACCAATTAATTAATTTATAGTTTCTGAGAGCCTCGTGGCGTGATTGTACACCCAACAGCATCGGGTGCAGCATTTGAGTCCCACTCTGAATATGTTATAAATTTTATTTGATTCTTATAAGGTCTTGACAATGGCGAATTTCGTAACAATTTTTTTGAAACTTGTAATGCTGCATTAATTGGACAGGCTCGTCTGGAGTGATAACAAGGACAAAATTCTAAAGTGGATTATTAATGGCATGTAAAAAAATTTTTTTTAAATATGTATGGCTTTAGATTAATATTTTTTTTATTCTATAGCGGACAACGGAGCACATGAGTCTCCCATATGGTAAGAGAACACCGCCGCCCATGAACAACCGCACCGCAGTCCGCTTAAGCCGCACTTTTGAGAGCTTTCGATATCCTCAATCACTATGCGAAACACTACTGGCCCAATTAGTGTGTCATCTCCATTCTTCGATATATGCTTCAGCATCCCCACGGGTAAATATATAGTTTTTTTTAAAGATATCTAGGCTAACTTGGGAGATCCATGGACCGAAGACCGCTTTTTCTAGTTGAGCGTCTTGCTCCTTTACCACCACTCATAAAAAATTAGGGTAAAATATTTATTGAAGCCATAGATACGAATTTACTTCTAATATAAGAATTCTATTAGATTCAGAGTGAACCGACTTTAGGGAAGAATAATTACCTCATCGCCTAGAACGTCTTGAAAATCCCTTACAGGTATCTGCAACAGATCTGCATAGCCATCGGCAATGGCTGTTATCCGAACTGGCCGTGCTTTGTTGCCGTCCAACTGTCCGAATATTGAACCCTAAGGATCCAAATCATTTGTTTTTCACATATTTTATATTACATATTTAGATATACAATTGCAATTACTTTTTTAAAGCAATTACAATACACGTGTACAGGCCTGCAACTTTTTTCAATTTAACTAAAATAATATAAATCAAAATACATTAACAAACGACATTTTAAACTTATAGAGCAGATAAAATCAAAGCAAAAAAAAAATAAGGAATAAAAGGCCGTCATCGCATACGGACTGTTTATCCTAGGAAAGACTTCTGCTCATTTGCCTCTCAATTTTTCATAACAAAAACATACAAAATTACTACTAGGCTAATTCTTTATATATTTTTTTAATATTCATCTACAGTCGCATCAACCTTAGCTATCCTTGCCAACTCCTCGTCATTTTGTTTAATAAGAATACTGCCTCTATGCACAATGTATATCCAAGGACTCAAATCCATTTCCCGTACGATCGTCTCACCGGGGAGGAAGAACCACTGAGTCGCAGCACCAATAAGTTGTCGTTGCAAGCTTTCTCCACCACGTAATAAAGTATCGGCAGCTTCTATCGTTCTAGAATCAATAAATACAAAAGAATTACGTGCAATATTTGATTCCCAACTACTAAAACTAATATTTCATAATATAACCTAAAATATAAATAACGTGATCGTATTGACTCCTAAAATACAGAACTATGTTTTCAATCGTGGGAGATCTACCTGAAGCACAAATTGTAACGGCGTAAAAAGCCGGCAACACAATCCAAGCACAGAATGTCATGCCGTTGGGTATGGACGCCGGTGTTCTTTTACTATATAGGAGACCCATACCGTTTTTTTTATGAAAAAAGAACCGATTTAATAATAATTTTGGATAATTTTGTAACAGATGGCAGTAATAGATAACTTTTTGATGGACACAAGTACGTATAGTTATGTATGTAATATATAATGTAAAAAACTTTAAAATATATGAGTATTTTTCCACATCGTTAATTCTAACATGGGTGGACCACGCTAAAGCATGCACTTATGCACTAATAGAGCCGGCTCGTCTGAAGTGTTACCATGGTCTCACAGTACACCAACGTGATAGTACTGTGTGTCACTGAGCGATTAAAACCGGAGGCCCATCAAGATAAACTGCTGAAACGGACAGCCGGCAACACAACCAAAGCAAAGATTTCGGCGCAGTTGTCCAAAAGTGGCAATTGATTCTTAGTAAAAAAAACGAATTTCTTAGTTTCTATCTGTTTAAAAAAAATTTAAAAAACTACTTTTTACTTTTTAAAAAAATAATAGCTCAAATCCTGTCTGAATACAACTCCGATGCGCTCATTCATCAAATTTTGCATATTAATTCCCTTCGTCCTGTAATTTGCAATAAAATTAAATACCTGAGATGTCTAAATAAATCTTTAATCAATATACAATAATAAACCTAGATTACAAATCTCATATTTGTTTCAAATTATTATATTTATGTTAATCATATCTAAGCTAAACTCTATAATAAAGTTGTTTTATAATAAATAAAAACTAATAATGCCTATTAATTCATTAACGTATTTAAAGAAAACAAATTTCAGGTAAGATCATGCGGTAAAACTTGTAAGTAGTCAATATTTACCCACGTCATCAAAATAAAAAGTGGTAAAAATTCTTTTCTAATTTTACCCCTGAAAACCCATGCCGAAGCATATAAAGCTGGCTCGTCATGAGTAATACCACAGATTCACAGAATACTAACGTGAAGTGAACGTGAGTGAAGATACCAGAGACCCATCAAGTTACACCGATAAGTGGCGTAAAAAATCTGCAAACCAACCATAGCGCGGATTGTGGCGCAGGTGTGCATGGGCGGATTTGATAACTACCCGCTTGCTCCGTTACCCGCTGTATAAAAAGAATAAAAACATACCTGAACCACCAATATCTAAAATGTGTGATAGCATTCTCAATTAATTTCTTATCTACTCGCTCCGCTTGCAAAAATCTCCGCAACTGACTGACGCCGTGTTGAAATATAGTGTTACCTCGAAAGTTTAACACCAGTAGTGTCAACGAATAACACATAACATACCTTAAATACCACAAAAAACAAATTTACGACAAAAACCCTGTCATGTAAAAAACACGACGTTAAAAGCCGGCAACACAACCAATGCGCGGACTGTGGTGCGGTTGTTCATGGGCGGCGGTGTCCTCTTACCATATTGGAGACCCACCTGCTCCGTTGTCCGCTATACTATAAAAAATGAGTGAGATTTGAAATACGATTTTGTAATACATATTCTACCCAAGGGAGAATCATGGTAACGCATTGATATATATGCTATCGCAATAACTGGGCCCGCTCGTCCGAAGTGATACCACGATCTCACAAAAACTCAGCGTAAAATGGTGGTTGTACTTGAAACGGTACCTCTACTGAGTTTCGCTGAGTGAGTGAGCTTAAGCGAGGTAAAAAGCCAGCAACACAGCCGATGCGCGGACTATGACACGGTTGTACATGGGTGGTCGTAATCTCTTACCATATAGGCGACCCACCTGCTCCTTTCTCCACTATACCATTATAATTATATTTTTTAATGAACAGCGGAAAGCACTAGTGGATTCCCTCTGTTTAAAATAATTATATACTACTCTACTCGGCTAACTTCACCCTGCTAGGAACGCCGGATATTGACTCATAATTACTGCTCTTCCCGGGTTTACTAAATGTATTAAAAGTTTCATGTGCAGATCTTAGGATATACAATAAAATACCAAGTAATTTAAGGAGTTTTGTAACTGTAATTTTTATAATGTAATCCAGTTTATAGATAAAAAATAAATATAGAATATTAATTGATTGATTTCATTAATAATTGGTTCCGACTGAGAAAATTGTTCTGCATGCATAGAAGTATTCTTGCACATATGTTGGCAATTTATGCGTATTATAACACCATGAAAATTACCATGTTTAATACACATAATAATAATATTATTATTAGACCACATTAAGTGACATCTTTTATAATATTTCAGTAAATTTACATAATATCATTACAAATTATGTGGTATGTATGAGCTATAAAATTGAAAAATTTCATTAAAATCCATTTAGTAGTTTTTACGTGAAATAATAAGAAACATCAATCCATCCAAACTTTCGCGGTTATAATATTAGAACTTTAGAAATGTCTGTATAAAATATGAAAATTAAGACTGTTAGAAATGAAAATTTCACCAGAACATAATCCCGAGAACGCACAGAGTAATTCCCGCGCCGAGATGTTCACGGTCTATATGAAACTTGCCAAGGTTGAATCTCATGAGACCACTCTGAGCCAAATTAAAACTCTGCACGTACACCTACATACATTTCAAATATATATCTTCAATTATTTCCCTCAATTGCCGCGGCTGTGAGTTACGCTGCATTAACTCGCTTAAAATACATCTTAATCCAAGCTAAATTTGTAAAGTGAAAATTCTCTCATTTTCTTTTTTTTTCTATCGCGGACAATAGAGCAGGTCTCCTATATGGAAAGAGAACACCGCCGGCCATGAACAGCCGTCCGCGCATTGGTTGCGTTGGCAGCTTTTAAAACCGCTTAAGCGGCACTTTTTAAGGGTATCCACTTACTCTGCGAAACACAGTGCAAGCACTATTCCTCGCTGAGTTTTCTGTGAGCCCGTGGTATCACTTCGGACTAGCCGACTCAAATAGTGCGTCCGCGTATGATTCAGCATGGCTCTCCCACGGGAAATGTGGCAATGTTTCATATGTAGCTAACTTACCATAGGCAGCTGATTCATCATGGGATATTTGTACAGCGGAAGATAATTTGGAAGCCAGCAGTGTTTCGTACGCGTCATGTTGAGAATATATCCTTTGTTATCCCATTCGAATGATATGCACTTACTTACCAAGTAATGACTCGTACCCAGAATTACTAATATCGTCATAACTTGCATCTTAATAATCTGAAAGAAATCTTGCATTTTGAGAGCCTCGTAGCTTAATGGTTTTAAAAGTATACCATGTAGCAAGAGGTATCGGGTTCTAATCCCGGTCCGGACAATTATAACATATTTACAATTTATTCGATCTCTAGAAGACTTGACAGTGACCGGGCGAGTGTCTTGAATACTGTCCCACCCGTGGGAGAGTCATATGCTTCAGCGAGGCTCGTCCACGAGTGAAAACGGGTGATCACTTACCATAGAGCCTTCTCATAGCTCCTCCCTCAGTTGCCCGCTAACACTTATTATATTGATATTAATTCCATACCATATAGAAGGCTATATTTCGACTGGGCAAGTCCGCTAAATGGTTAAAAAATCCCATCGCAAGGTAGACGTGCGCAAACTTCGACACTGTGTTTATCAACAACGCCGTGTTCTGCTCAATATTTGCATACAAAAACAGAGAGACGATAGGCCTGCTCGGTACTGTTCCAATCACGTCCAGAACAAATCCCCGGCTCATGTAATGCTTGCATCGACTCATCGGAGCCGTGATAAGGAGACCCTTATTGTCGTAATATGCCAGCTGTAATTTTTTGAAAAAATATTAATCGGTTTTTTTGAAAATTCACTTTGTCATAATTAATTTAGCTAAAAAGAAAAATTACACCAATAACAAACTATTAGCAGAATCTGCGAATGAAAAATCTTTTTAGAAAAAACCATGAATGTGTCGTTCTTTAACAAATCACTTTGTGTTAATTTTTTATAATGTATTTTTTTCATACCTACTTAAATTATAAAAGCTATACACTAATTACAAATCAGTAACAATATTAGGGAATAAAAATTATTTTTCAATAAATATATAAGGGTCGTTCTTTAAAAATTCACATTGCATACATTATTGGATTAATACTGTAATTTATTTATTTGACACATACTACACAGAAATATAAATTAATTACAATTAATTATTAAATTAATGCACGATAAACACTTTTGGAAATATTCACCTAAAAATACCATAAATTGTCGAAAATAATTGTTATTAAATAATAAATAAGCCTTCTAAACAAAATAAAAAATTTAAAATATAATTAAATACTAACGAAAAATTTTATAATTATATCCATATATCCAACGTAATCACATACTTGTCCAATTACCATTAAAGTGGGTCTAAAAGACGCACCAATTCCACCTAAAAATTAAAAAAAAAAAGTAGAAGGAAAATAATATATTTCTTTTACCTGTTACAGAGATATAATTTTATATATAATTGATGCGGCTCATTCAAATGTATACCACAGGATCACAGAATACCCGCGTAAAACTACTTTTACTATGTTTCGCTGTGTGAGTGATATCACAGACCCGTTAAATTATATCGCAACTAAAGTGCTGATTGTGGCGCGGTTATCCATGGCCGGCAGTGATCTCTTACCATCAGGACTTCTCCTACCTGCTCTATTACCCACTATATAATTAAAAAAATATTTTGTTTGTAAAATTTTCACCTTGTAAGGAAGCTGAGACTATGGATATAAAAACGAAAATCACTCGAATCACCATCCAACAATGAATAAAACTAAAACAGAATATTCTAATAAGAAGTCATACAACATAAAATAATATACAATTTATTAAGTAATATTTATTTTATAATATTTTCACCCGTGGGAGAGCCATGCAGAACCATATTCCGACGCACTGATTGTTCCAACTCATCAAGTGTGATCAGTATGATATAGAAGCTGTACTTGAAAACAGTACGTCTACTGAGTTCGGCTGAGTGAGTGAGGATATCGGAGGCCCTTAAAAATGTCGCCTAAGCGGCATAAACAGTCGACGACACAACCAATGCACGGACTGTGGCGCGGTTGTCCATGGACCGTGGTGTACTCTTACCATATACGAGATCCACCAACTCCGATGACCGCTATATCATAAACAAAAACATAATTTTCAATGGTATAATATTTAAAAATCACAAATATCAAAATGCTTAACACATTTTAAAGAAAATAGATAAGGAAGTAGCTGAAATCTTTGAGTACTTATGGGCCATTTTATAACCGCATATAATCAGAGTAAAGTTTTTAGTGTTTCACATAAAGTAAGCCCAGGAATTGCTGAGGGAACATTCTGCCCACTAAGTTGCGTACCACACTAGTTCTTGTATACATTTTTATTCATCATTTTCAGCCTACCAAGTCCACTGCTGGTTATAGGCCTCCCCCAAAGACGCCCACCTATTACGATCTTGCGGGATCTGGATCCAGCGGTTGCCCGCGACTTTCATGAGATCGTCTTTCCATCGCGTGGCGGGACATCCCACTTTTTCAAACCAAGGTGAATTAGAAATACCTTGATTCCGGGTCGAGCCAAAATGTGTGAATATTTCTCCATGTCCATTTGATTCGCAAAGACGGTTTTATAGAACCAATTGAATATCGATTGAGTAACTTTTTACGATACTGTAATAAAAGTTATTTAAGAACATTTATATAATTAGACTTTTAAAACTTAATAATTCAACTTTACCATTATTAAATAAAAATCATAGAGCTATATTGAATAAAAATTGTATGTAGCTTAAACATCTATCCCTTAAATGGAATCTTAACCTTAAATGAATCCCTTAATAGAACTGTCAGTGGGCGGAAAACCAATTATCCTAGGTGAATCTTCTTAACATTTGCCATCGTTTCAATTTAAAAAAATTAAACCCGGTACCTAAGACATTTGGGTAGCTTACAAGAACCCTTAAAATTAGTCACAAAACTTACCTCTTTGTACTTCATAACATACTCTTGAACCATTTTCTCATACACAGGCTTAAACTTCTCTACACAAAACTCAAAATGATCATATTCAATCGGATAATTTTTCAATATGCGGAAAAAGTCTAAAACTTTTAAATAAAGTATCTGAAAATTACAATTAATCATCATCAGCCTACCAAGTCCACTGCCTGACACAGGCCTCCCCCAAAGACGCCCACTTCTTACGATCTTGAGCGACCTGGATTAATAATACAATTCCTTTTTTATTATTATTATTTATTACAATTAATAATACTAATAAATTGTTTTCAACTGTGTACCTTCACTTTTAGGCTGAAGATATAATATCTTTACTTTGGTAAAAAGCCGGAAAAACAAACAATGCACGGGCTATGCCGCAATAGTTCATGGGCGGCGTTGTTCTCTTACCATATATATACATAGACCCACCTGCTCCGTTGAGCACTATAGAATAAAAAAATTAATATGTGTTGAAACGTATCTTACAGCAGTACCTCGCATTCTGTTGATGCCGTCAAAGTCCTAAGAGACGGTTTGCCCATGAACACTGCGCACGTTGACACGAATTCACCAGCGCTTATGACCTTCTTATACACCTCGCCTTTAAGATCATGATATTCGGCCGTGATGTAACCCTGTAATAATTAATTAATATATTGTGTTTTCCTTTTATAAGTGATAAAATGAAATGAAATTTCAATTTTGGTTGAAACTGTACTGTGTTTCGCTGAGTGAGTGAGAATAACGCTTAACCGGCTTAGCAAAGCGTGGATTGTAGAACGCTTTTCAATGGGCGATGATCTTTTACCATTAACAAGGGCCGCTTGTCCTGTTGTAATAAACTATAGTATATAATTAAAGATAATAAATACGTTTATATTTACAATTTTAATGAAATGTTGTCAACTTTATCTTAACAATTTAGTTTGACTGTTTTGATACATCTTATGTATTTATATTTTTGAGAACAAAAAAGTTATATCCTAAATAAGTATACAAGACAAAATTCACGAATTTCTGTTAGTAAAACACTATCAGTTTACATTTATTTCATGGAGTAACGAAGCAGAAAGTTTCATACGTATCGCCTTTATGTTTGTCGTTCTATAACAGAGCTTTTCAAAGCATACTGTCTCCTGACGTATTTCAAAACCAATACGATCTGGGGACCGTACAAAAAGAGGTTGCCTATCTCTTAAAGGCCAGCAATATCCGTGGCTCGTCTAAGGCTAAGGTATTTCATGAAAATATGGAGACAAAAGAGCAGGAGTCTTATCCAGGCATAAGAATTTCTCCGCCCATGGACATACCCAGATCATGTTGGGCCGCGAGTGCGCAGCCGGCTTTTTACAAATACATACGCTCTTTTATAATGAGTAAGCAATACATACGCACTTTTAATGAAATTAAAATTTCCTTAAATGTAAATAATTAATTACTTGAACAATCCACGTGACAGTTTTAGTCTGTACGCCGAACACAGAAATGGTGCAGTCCCGTGGGAGCAATAGAAATTTAGCCTTATACGCCAACTCCTTTATGAAGGCTGGCTCAGCATAAGCGAACGCCGGTGACCTCTTTATCAAATTCTCAGCAACTTCGCCCTGAAGCTTCCAATAAATATCATACGGCTCGTTCTTCATCAAATTCGGATGCAACACATCCATCCCTCGAAAATATCCCCAGTGGCAAACCAAATACTTGTTCAAACGGATCAAAAGACCCGGATGTATCTTATAATGACGATAATGATCTTTTATGCACCTCACAAAGTATTGATAGTTCACCAACTCGCGATGCTTCAAATAGAACATGGCAACCAAATCCGTCTTACAATAGACCACGATCAAAAACACCAAATAACTAATCCATGTTATCACATAGATATCCAACAACGAACCAGGTACATATTCATAAAACACGTACTCCAATAACCAAGCTAGAAATATCACAAACGGTGTTGGTAATTCAATGTCGCATTCCGATTTCGGCAATGTCGCATTACATTTACAAAATAATTCACCGTAAAAGTATGTTGTAGTCAACTTTGGACTCCTGTGCACGAACAGATATAGAACATAGCTTGTTATATATGCAAACGAACAGAATATGAGTGTGATTTTCTTATTCACATGCATCAACGGTTCCTTGCTGATATCCCATTTTGTAAACAGCACGTATATCTTAATCAGACGATTGAACTGCAACGGATTGTATAGGTGGGGAAAACCACTCACCGACACGAATGATTCAATCCAAACAGTCGACAATATGTCGAGCATAAATTTCGCAGTTTTACACCGGGAGAATATCATAACAGTGTAATCATCACCGACTGTCTCTTGTCCATCCATTGCTGTCAGCAGCATAACACAGATATCGGATGCATATACGAAATCAGTCCAAAATTGAAATAAACCGAACCAAATCGGCGGATTTCTGGTTGATAAGTACGGAGGATAGAGTATCAGAACCAAGAAAACTGTGGACACGACGATACGATGCCATAGCAAACAAAAATTGGATTGAGGAACCAAAATCCATGGAAATTTCGTATAAAGGAACGAGGATTTGGTCTGTACTTGTTCTTCCCTCGTTAGTACAAGCTGACCGATATATTTAGAGCAATGGTAAACTGTTTCTTCCACGGATAACTGACATCGATAGCCATCCTTTGAATTGAATATTTTCTTGCAATTACGGTAACCGTCTGAAATCTCCCACCAACGCTTCTTTACCCATGCTATACCTTCATCCTCCGATCTGTCTAAACCTCTCACGTGTTGCTTACAAGCGTACAGAGTTCTCGCATGCCTAATTCGCTCTTTAGCCAGTTGCAAAATGTGACGTCGGTCAAAAGGATGCTTGTGTAAGGAGTTGAGGATATCCGCTCGTGTAATATACAGCACTTCGCAATAAGTAACGCACTGTACCATGACCTTTCGTTTCGGCGGTACCAGATAGAAGCTGATATCACCCAATAACGTACCACTTGTCAACGTTATCAAAGGCGTGACTCCATCATCCGAAGATATCAGCTGAATCTTTCCAGATTTTAAATAGTACAAATGATTGTGACAATTCGGTCCAGCGAAGAATTTCTCACCAGGCAATTTATAGTCCATACGTATTATTTCACACAACCACCGTTTATACGACTCCGATGTCTTCCTGAACGTTGGGCTATGGTAGAATATTGGCCATACTAAATCCTGTCGTATTTCGAGCCGTAAGTATCTTGGTATCTCAGATATCACCTCTGGTACACTGGTAATACCACTCCTCTTCTTCCACATAAGTAAATAGAAATCTTTCACGTCTTCGTAGGCTTTTGGCGATATATTTCTCCTTCGGGTTTCCTCGATGAACCTCTGAACTTTTGGAAAATATGAACCCATTCGGCGGAGACTTAGCATAGACTCCGCTACCATTTTCGGTATGACGCCAAATGATAAGAGAGTGTAGCCCAGTATCATCAAAATATCCATAAGTATGTACTCGTTAATAGTGGATGGTTTTATCTCATCAAATTGATTGTTGAGGAAAAATGTGAATATAAACGAGGCACCATATATGAATGTTGAGTACGATTCGTTCGTCTCATTAAGCTGTAAAAAAATATATATTTTAACGACCAATACTTTATTTAAAACCTATCGACCCAGCAGACATCTGTCTATCCGGTATGCCACCTAAGGGAGTTGTAAAACCCATCAGCAATGCTAATGTGAGTGAGTGGAGATATTAGAGGTTCTTGAATATACCGCTCAAGTAGCGTTAAAAGTCGGTAACACAACGCAGATTGTGGCATGGCTGTCCAAGGACAGTGCTGACCTCTAACCGTAGAGCAGACCCGCCTCTCTGTTGCCCGCTATATAATTGAACCACTTCTCCATATATAAATATATCACATACCACACTCACTACTACTACTCACATACTCACATATCCATAATATAAATATAAAACCTGTATTGTATTTTAACACAAGGTAGAGCCATGCCGAATACTGACGCTTTAATTGAGCCGGTTCGTCCGAAGTAATACCACGGGCCTACAATACTCACGGGAAACGATATTTTACTGTTTCGCTGAGAGAGCGAGGATATTGAATGCCCTTGATATTATTCCGCTTTAGCATCGCAAAAAGCCGGCAACATAACCAAAGCGTGGATTATGGCGCGATTATATATGGGCGTCGGTATTCTCTTACAATATAGGAGATCTTCTTTGTTGTACGCTATACAATAAAAAAGGCATACCTTGTGGTAGATAAACTTCCTCCAATCATATAGACCTTGGTCGCATTTTGGACAAATGCCGAGTATAGTCAGCAAAATGAAGAAGCTCGTTAAACAATTGATACTAATCAACAGCATTAAAGTGTAGCCAATCACAATTTGCCATATCTGGTGTGAGCTAACCAATGAAAATGAATCAGCAACTCTGTATATACTGAAATAAGAATAACAAATCCGCTGCTTTCAGAGGTATTTCTAAGCCAATACGCCTAGAAACCTTAAAAATTGTACTCATCCCTTAAAAGATGACGTTTCAACCGCCGCCCAGCAGGAATATGAGTGTCCATGGGCGGCGGACCGCTTATCCTAGATGCTCCCTGATGGTTTGCCTACTGATTTTCATAGCAACATTATCTTATCATTGTTTTTGGTATAATAACATGCTCTTTTTATACAACAGGTGACAAACAGCAAACTGATTTAGATAAGCCTTCCTCTGCCCATGGACACCCCAATTCCTGTGGGTACGCGGTGCTCCACAGACTTTAAAGAAAGGTACTATTTTATCGAATGTCCCTAAGTCGTATTGGATTGGAAATACTTTTGCAAGCAGATCTCCGTAATTGCGCGCAAAACAAAATTAGTTGGGATGATGATTTAGATGAAGCTTGAATAACAAAATAGAACCTGAGGATGAGTGTCCATTTGCGGCGGTTATCTTTAGCGATAGAGAAGAACCACATGCTCCGTTGTACGCTATACCTAAGGTATATACATATTTACCATATTTTTATTTAATTTGTATTTATACATATAAATGAATTTTTAGAAACATCATAAGATTCTACAAATTTTGCTAGAAATTATTTCTTTAAAGACTGGCGACGCACTCGCGGTCTATGTTAAGGGTGTCCATGGTCGGGGAACTGCTTTTCCTAGTTGATCTTCCTGTCTATTTCTCAACCATCTTATAATTAAAAAAATATTTTGTTAATTATAAAGATTTACTCACATAACAAACTCCGAGAAGGCATATACATTTGGGGTAAACTCCACCGGACCACACGGTATGTCTTGGAACAGACTAAAGAATGGTATCAGCGATATGACATCTAAAAGTATTAGAAAACCGGATTTCGGCAAGTGTTCCCGCTTCACTGCCTCGTCTCTTATTTGTCTGAAAAAAGTTATTAATTGTTTTTTTTTCAGAAAGAAACACAAAGTCAAAGAATATTTCATAGGGTCACATAGCCAGCTATGAATGTCTTAAAAACTAAAGATTGTATTAACAAAAACTATGCATAACCACTTATGTAGGTCTTAACAAAATAAAATTACGAATACGCCCACATCCGAGAATAAGCAAAAATGTCAGCATTAGCATTTTAAAACGTCTGAAACTTAAAACAGTTCTAAATTATACATTGTTTTATTTAACAATTATTTAGTTCATTAGAAAGAGTCATGCTGAAGCATATACCGACACACTAATTTGACCGGCTCGTACAACGGTACTTGTAATGTATTTTGCTGAGTAAGTAAGGATATTGGAGGCCCTTGAAATTGTATTTCTTAAGCGTCGTAAAGAGTCTGCAGCACAACCAAAGCGCAGTTCCATACACCCACCTTGGAATACCAGTAATATCAACTTAAAATGTGTAATTTGGTTTGAACTTTAGTACCGCGTTTCGATCGATTAATTACCAAAAGCTCAATTATTTAAAAGGCTGGCATCGCACCCGGGTCCCAGCTGGCGCTCATGGGTTGCGGGCCGATTATCTTAAACTTTTATAATTTAAAAATACTTTAATATTTCTTTATTAGATTTAACTTTTTTTTTGTAAAAACTGAAAAGGTTTCTTTTCCTACTATCTCCTACTTCCCAAATTCCATACTATACCATTCCTACTTCACTACATTTTTGATGGTATGATTTCGGTGAATGTAATATTAAAAACCATTTTCCGCAAACCAAAGAAAAAGTTAACATTTATACAAGACAACTATTAAAATAGGCACACCGGCGTACTCTCACGCGTCAACTCTCACAACTCAACGATATGTGAATCCAAATGGACAAATGACTAAATATTTAAAAGATTTGCATTGACGTCAAATAAGAATTTCTTATTTATGTAGACTCATTTAAAAACCAAATTATAACTGTTTTGGCATTTTGTAGTTGGTTTTTTATATATATTATATATTTCTACTTTTTTCAATTATAACTAAAACATACCTGTGTAGTATATGCAGCAGTGTGTCAATACTATAAATTGGATCGCATAGATACAAGTACGAAAACTTTATGAAGCTCAATGTTGCGTCATAGTCTAGCGTATCCCAACAATAGACAATGGGATATACTGCTTGTATGGGGCCCTAAAAAAAAATTTAAAAAATTCAAACCAAAAATACCTAGAACATGGCTAACGTAGATCGTAGCTGTATTAAAACCCAAGAGTATGTTTTTATAGTATAGCGGACAACGGAGCAGGTATCTTATATGGTAAGAGAACACCGCCACCCTTGGACAACCGCGTCACAGTCCGGTTGTATTAAGGGCTTTTTAACCCGCTTAAGCGGTACAATTTCAAGAACCTCCGATATCCTCACTCACTTAGCTTAACATAGCACAAGTAATATTCACGCTAAGCATTCTGTGTGCCCATAGTTCTACTTCGGACGAGCCGGCCCTATTAGTAGTGCGTCAGCATATGTTTAAATTTCCGAAGTGATACCACGGGCTCACAGAATACTCAGCGCGCAACATTACTTATAATGTGTTTCAATGTGCGAATAAAGATTTCGCAGTCCCGTTAAATTATACCGTTAAAGAATTTATCTACTACCAAGGGCGGCGGTGCTCTAACTTTACTTTTACTATGTATCTCGGTATTATAGAACCGCCTACTTCGTTGCTTACAATACAATAAAAAAAATAAAAATCAGTAAGAGAAAAGAACTACCGTTTTAACAATATGAAGAGAAAATCTCTTACTCTTTTTGATGGAAATCGAAAGATTGTCGCCATATGCTTTACCGCGTGGTTTATATAGCACAACTTTTATGATTACCAAAGCTAGATATCGTAAATATTTTTTAGAGGAAACCAGTCAAACAGACTCAGAAATATGCCTGTCTATCGCATCAGTTATAAGTTATACTATATACATACTCACCAAAACAGTTTTTAAAATAACCACAACTAAAACAATCGCCTTAAACGTTGGATTGAACGGTAGAAATAACAAATTACTCCAGTGTATATGTTGCTCTTCATCATTTTCATCATCATCATCTTCATCGTAATATTTCGTTGGTAATGATGTCGTCGTCATTAAATTGCTAAAGGTTTTTAAAATATTAAACAATTATCATGTAATCTTTTCCTTTTTACCAATTGGCAAATGTCATATTTTGACATTTAACATGAAACTCACGTAAAACCTTATTTTATTAAATTCCTCTAAAAGATTCTATAACAGAAAGCGCTATTGTGATGTTATAGTAATTTCAATTTTAGAGTATATAATTATTCACAGAGTATGTATAAAGAAATTAAGAAAAAAACTATTCAAATGTCAATATTTAATTTATTTAATTGCTTTATATTATTGATTAAATATTCCGTTTTTAAAGTATACTGTAAATAATATATATAACAGAAGATAGATTTTTTGGACAATGTGGCCTGTGCAACTGATAATTTTACTTTTTTCCAGACTGCAAACGTAACATAACGTCGCTCGAGGACTTGAACACAATGCTCGGAGACCTCAACAAGGTATCCCAACAGGTGGGTCTTAAGATGAACATGG
>DWCF01001786.1:0-27762 GCA_018230265.1 Delias oraia | reverse complement strand
TAAAAAATAAAAAAGTATATCGGTACCACCAACTTCTTAAAATAAACAACTCATTTCAACGAAAAATTGTAAACGTTCGCAATCTATAAAATGTGACAGACATCATGGAAAATACGATTTTGCTAAAATGTAAAATAGATAAAATAATAAGAAAATATTTTTGAAGGGATTGTAAATTTACATATTGACTTTAAATGTCGTTTTTCTACGTTTAGGTGAGTTGTGTTATGTAATTGTGTTTTCTGTAATTTGTAAATAGATACCTTATAATAAAATAAAATATCAATTTTTAGAGCAACTAATGGGTACTTTATTTAATTTACAATCCGTAAGAAAATTAGTCTTATGTATAAATAAAATATAAATGATGATATATATATATATCAACATTTCAGCCGTAGGACGTCCACTGCTGCATATAGACCTTCCCTTTACACATAAACCTCTATGCCTACTTGTCCGAAGCGACCTGCATCCAGATTCAATATTCTTCTTTAATTTTTATATAAGAACATTAAACCAAAAACACAAAGGATTCACCAGGAAGCGAAGGTAAATACGATTGGGCGGTTATCAAAACCAAATAACAACTTTTGTTTGATTAAACGTATCTTTTTATAACCGCAATATATACAGAGGTTTTATGTGAAAAAAATAACCTAAAACCAAATTTCGTTTTGTTAGAAATTATTTTCACACTCGCAAGTCCTTTTCTTTATAAGCTTCAGCCGGTTCAGATTTCTGCAAAAGAAGATCGAAACATTGTTTTCATTATTTTATATCTTTGGTATTTGATTTTTGTTTACTCAAATATATATATATTACTTGTTTTCCATTTAAAATCTACATCACGTGCTAACTGTTGAATTATAATTACATTACATACTTACTTTGAGAGACTTTAAAAGTATAGCAAGAATCTCGAGGTATCGGGTTCGAATCCCGGTCCGGACAATTATAATTTAATTTATAATTTATTCGGTCTCTGGAAGGGTTTGTCAATGGCCGGGCAAGTAAGTGTCTTAATACTGTTGCACTTGTGGAACAGCCACGCTGAAGCATATGCTGACGCACTAATTGGGCCGGCTCGTCCGAAGTGATACCACGGGCTCACATAATACTCAGTGAGTCAGACTATCCGTGGCCGTTAAAACTGACGCTGTAGCGTCGTAAGAAGCCGGTAACACATCAATGCGCGGACTGTGGCGCATTGATGTGCTACCGCGCCACAGTCTGCGTGTCTATGTTGTCTATATCTAATCTAGTCTATGATGTCTATATCTAATAACTTCGTTTTTATACAAAAAAATCTACGTCATATGTGAACTTTCACCTAAAATCAATCTAACCCTATTTCATACATTAATTTTCCAGTAAGACTAGAATAAACTTTCAATTTAAGAGTTTCTAAAATTTAAGAGTTTCTAACAAAAAAAACAAACTCCGAGATATAAACCCTTAATTAATTCAAAGTTAAAATCTTCAGATAAAAATGTCGCACACAATATTCAGACTTCGTTAAACCAGCGCTTTCAGTTGGAACAATAACATTTTCAGTTCTTACTTTTTATAAACAAACCATGCACTATAGAGTTCACTAACTTCCGAGTTCTATAATCTGTGAGTTGCGAATTATATTGAGCCTCGGTTTTTTAATTCAGCGATAACTTCTGTAGCATCTGATCCTCTGATCTGAAAAGACGTATTTTTTTATAGTATAGCGGACAACGGAGCAGACGGGTCTCCTAAATAGTAAGAAAACACTGCCGCCCAGGACAACCGCGACAGTCCGCGCATTGGTTGTGTTGCCGGCTTTTTACGCCACTTAAGCGGCATTTTTAAGGGCCTCTGATATCCTCACTCTCTCTTCGAAAGTACAAGTATCGTTTCACGTTGAGTATTCTGTGAGCTCGTAGCATCACTTCAGAGGAGCCAGCTCAATTAGTGCGTCAGCATATGCTACAGCATGGCCTGCAGCTCTTTATTTGCTTTGACGTGTACCTGTTTCTTACCTTTCTGAGAATTTCTACCTATTTTATAAGTAGAAAATATTTTTTTGACAGAAGGAAGTATGTCGGATCCGCTAGTTATAAAGTTAAAAGGTCTGTCGATAGTTATTGTATATAAACAACAACAATACTCAGTATTTAATAAACATTATAATATAATACAATAGTATTTAATTACAAATTAAATTTTATCCCATTTCCTTATGGTAAAATAAGTTATTTTTATATTAAGTCACAAACCATGAGTTATGTTAAAGAATTGCAAAAACACAAAAAAAAATGTGTTGTTTAAAAATGGTAATCGTCTTTAAAACTCGATTTTTGACATCAAAATGTAGCCTTGTACTGCAAATATTATATTGATATTTTATACTTTCAAACAACAAAATAAGTAAAGATATTGTTCAACAACTCTTGTCGACTCGCATTCGGAAAAGAAATTGAGGTTATTTTGTAAAACAAAATATTAAGGAACGTTTGAAATGGAATGCCTGGTCCTGTGATTCTATATAGGAGTATTTTGGCCATTAGTCCAGTAGACTTGCCGAGTGTAGATGTATAATCGGTATGTATTGTCTCACTAAGCTTCCGCAAACCCTGCCTAAGCTTCTAAAATGGTGGCCATATATGGACATTGTTATGGTCAGAACACGTGGCTATGCTATTGTTTCGCGTCTAGCTGAAATGTCTAAAAGCTTCCAGCTGCTACAGTTTCTGACTGCGAAATTGGGTTACAGACTCGTTTTTGTAAATATATCGCAGTAATATGGTTGAATCCGCTATTTGATAGAATGCCTAGCGCGTTCATGAAAGGACGACATTTAGTTGAAGGACTAACGGACAACTCGTCAAGTTGTTGAATGTAACGTTCAACATCTTGACTGAACGTCATTTAGCGTAGTCATTGAATGAGATAAAACCGAAATATATTTAGGTTAGATTAGGTATAGTTAACGTCCGCTCTGTTCAAAAGGCTATGCTACAAACCGCTAACTAGTTGGACGTGACGCTTGTGTAGTTCATGTTCGCCCTAATCATTCAACTAAATATCGTCATTCAATGAACGCGCTAGTAATTCAAACAAATAGCGGATTTAACCAGATAACTTCGATATCGCCTATTGTCAAGTTAGTTTGGTCAAATATGGGGTCGTTGAAGTTAGTTCTTGTATATTGAGGTTAGTCTTAAAATTGGTCATCAATATGCTACTTTTTTAATAATAAACCACTTCTTCTTCTTTTACACACGTGGGAAAGCCATGCTGAAGTATATGAGAACGCACTAATTGTGCCGGCTCACAGAATATTCAGTATGAAAAGGTATTTGTACTGTGTTTCGCTGATGAATGAGGATATCGGCTTCCCTTAAAGAATGGCGCTTAAGTGGCGTATAAAGCCGAGAACATAAACAATGCTCGAACTGTGGCATGCTTGTCCATGGACGGCGGTTCTCTTACCATATAGGAGACCCACCTGCTCCGTTGTCCGCTATACTATAAAGAACTTCTAAAAGTCATAATTGAAAAAATTCATTAAAATAGAGTTCGCGTTACTCTTTTATAGTGAAACAATGTCGAACTTTGTTGCCCGTTATTTTAATTGAAAGAGTAAGTAATGCAAGCGTTCCGAAAAGTCTAAATCTTTTGATTTTATTGTATCCATTAAACTACGTATGTACTTACTATTCAGAATAAACATTCATAACAAAGATTACAAAAGCATAAAAACATGAAAACTCTTTGTGTATTTAAGTTTAAATACTTTGAAAATGGAACAGTACAATTCATTTGAAACTTCATCAGTTTAGAGCTTTACCAGATGAGTAAATAAAATATTCAGGTAAATTAATCCACTTAGGAACAATACAGAGCTTTATGATTTAATTTCGGTTTTGGGACGATCGCATTGTTTTAACACGGAAACATGGATAAATTTAACGGTAATTAAGTAAAAGTTTGATGGATGTTTAATCATTTCTTTAGAGGATTAACATGGCAAGACATCTATAAACTTAACATGCAAGATAACTCCACTTAATTTTTATAAGTATAATAAATAACTGGTTTGCTAAATCACAATTAAATCCTTGTTTAATTGCATATAAAATTATCATTTAAATATTTATTAATTAATTTATTACAAGTATAATATTTTGTATAAATTCTTTTATTTAGTTTTTTTTATATTACCCTGTTATTAAAAATGTCACTACTTAAGACTTAAAAAATCTGTCTTACTCTTCTGTCTTTTTTTATAGTATCGGTGGCAAGCGAGTAGGAGGCTTACCTAAGGCAATCGGTCCTCCTCTCATGGATACCCCCAGCCCTTACAGAGCAGCGAGTGTGTAGCCGGCCTTTAGCATTTAGCCGCAATGGTTTGGAAATACCCACTCTGGCAGCTGATTCCACATAATGTCTTCAAAAACGCTCAGTTGTGGAACGACAAATATCTAGGTGAAAGCGATGAAACTTTGCATTCTGTCTTGATTTATTTAATTTTTTGTTCTGTCGAGCATTTGTTATTTCAAAAAGCAGACAGAACACTAAGAAAAGATGCAATTTTAGAAGAAGTTTTTAGTAGGGTGTTAATTTTTTGTTAGGAACTGTTTGTTAGGAACTTCAATATTTGTATAATATATTTAACTGTGTAACTAGCTTTATGTGCAGATTTTGAAAATTTTTAAATATGCTTTGAAAAGTTTCGAGTATTTTTCACTTGCTCTCATGAAGTTCATCGGTAAATAGTTAGACACGTCAACATGGCGACGCAAAAGTTCTGATGTATTCACCGAAGTTTGGGGACAGCTGTCAGAGATAAAAGGAATTATGTCGTTCACGCCGCATTCATCGGCATTTAATAAATAATATTTTATAATAACTGAAGACTGTTTCTGATATTCTCGTCACTATATATACTTCCGCCGCCCATGAACATCCGCGCCACTGTCCGCGCATTGGTTGGCACTTTTAAGGGTCACTGACATCCTCACAAGAACCATTTCACGCTGAGTATTCTGTGATCCCGTGGTATCACTTCGGACGATCCGCCCCAATTACTGCGTCAGAATATGCTTCTTTATATTTATATATTTTGCGTGCTCACATATTATCTTTACTCATTATTCACTGAAGTTTTATATATTTACGTTTAATGTAAACATTAAATCTTTTTTTTACGTATTTAATTTTCAATTACCTTTAATTTAAATGTGAACATGAATTACATATGTTTAAAGTGTATATTTTTATACCCAAATAAAAATTATATATTTTTTCATATAAATAAACATGTCAGTCATGGCGACTATAAGCAGATGAAGTGTAGATTTATGGATTTTTAAGCCGACGTTTTGTTTAAGGTATAAGAAAAATATTTAAATTAATTTTTTTTATTAATTTTATTAATTTTTTTTATACTACAAAAGCAGTTATGATGTTTGTTAAGTCAACATGGACTGTTGCCAAGGTCAATATAAAATTAGGTTTGTAATAGAACTTTTCAGATGATCCAAAAAAATAAAAATGTTACTGGAGCAACGTTCCAAAGAGTACTTTATTTGTAAGCTTAGTAGCGTAAACTCCAACAATACATGGCAACGCAGAAAAATAATTACGAAAAGATTTTAAACGAAATAAAACATCATTAAAACAAAACCTTGCGCTCTTGAGAAGTAAGGTCATATTTTAATGAACGTTCATTTTCATGAAAAAACTACACACTGGTGTATATTGTACACAGATAGAGTATAGAAATTTGTTCCGTCGTTTAACTTTATATGTATCAAAGCTTTTAAATATCTCTACAATATAGTATGTTAAATATATTTCTAAAACTACTAATACCTACTACTACTGTTATAAGAGCTTTTATTTTTTTACAAAAATAGGAGATAAATGAGCTAGAGGTTTTTCTTTGACTATTCCGTTACCCATATTTACCCATAACCTCAGAAGCGCCTCGGGCGGGTTGCCGACCTTTAAGGAATAGATGCAGCCTTTTTTGATTTTTTTATAATATAGCGAACAACGGAGCAGATGGGTTTCCTATATAGTAAGACAACACCGCCGCCCACGGACAATCGCACCACAGTCCGCGCATTGGTAGTGATTCTATTTACGATACTGAAGCGGTACCGACTCTAAAATGGCTGTAGTTTGCACCAACGATTGGATTTACATATCATATACTTAACCTAATATGCATACTTTTTAAAATTTTAAGGAATTTTACGGATTATTTTAGATTTTAGAGGATTTTCAGATTTTTCTGAGTTTATTTTTAATAGCCTAAAAATATAATTATTGTTTAGATGTGTTAAGGATGAGAATGACGTAAGACGAATGACGTAACTTATCAGTGAAAATAGTTGATCAAACTTAATGTTCCTTTGGTTTGAAACAAAAAGACAATTCAAAACCGAATCAAGGGGATTTCTAATTTCAATCCTATCAGTATGTCTTTCTGATTGATGGATGTTCACTGCCTTCGAAATAATTTGGCAATCTGTCACTCGAAAGACACCTTGGGGAATAAATGTAGATTTACGTTTTGAGAAATAACATCTCGAACTTTTTGAATATATTCTCAATCACAACTACAATCATGCATTTTTTATATGGGAAAGTATTTTTTCGTTTTCTATCATCGTATATGGGAGATAAGCATTTTATATTTTGGAAAGCACAGACGGCTCCTCCAGGAGGCACCTATTTGACTGTAGGAAAAAACAAACATAGATATATTATTATATGTATTTTATTTTGTATTTTAATAATACTGATAGTATTTAATGAGGCTTTAGTAAAATAACAATCGAGCTCCCTTCATTACTTCTTTATCTCTTCATTTCTTCATTATTTCACGTTATATAAAGTGTTCTGTCTCGTTTGTGCAAAAAGATATACACGTCAGAGAAAGAGTGACAGAATATTAAAAACATTGTTTCCAGTAAAATTATGTAAATCATGAAAACTCTTCTTTTAATAAATAAATTTTAGTTACAGAATTTTTTTAATTCTCATTCTACTCAGGAAATTGAGTTTGACGAGAGGAAAAATTCTTTTCCTCTTAGGATTAAGCTTAATTTAAATCTATTACAATCAGCTATATATTATATAGCATAAAATATTACTCCACACAGTTAGGTACCACATACCACAAGGTAGGTAAGGTATTCAGAAGAATATGAGCTGGAATTGTGTCACTGAGCGGTAGCAGCTTATATTACTTTCATTATTCAAATAGAAAACAAAGCATATATATGAAACCTTATCAATTATATTATATTCACCTTGGCAACACTTCCTGTACATTTGATAAATTATTTACATTTATTGTCTTTTATTTCCTATCGTAATAAGAAAATAATTATTTTTGCACAATTTAAATAGCAAATACCAAGGGAAGTTTTATAAATTAACTCTAAGAATATAAGTCTGGTTTTATAACCTCCACAGTATGAATATATAATAATGCAGTCAATACACAAAGAGCACGGGAGGACGATTTGCATACTCTTAGAGTGCACTTAAAATATCTCAGGGCAATGGTTTTCAGAATGAAGGATCAAATTTTTTTATGGGATGTTAAACTTTCAGAATAATAAAACTGAACTGTGAATTACGAGCCAAATTATCAATATATAGCCATAATTTATTATTTACAGAATATATTAACCCTGTTCTTTAATAAGTAATGTTATGACTTTCAATGAAATACCGTGAAATACATTCTTTAAAGGCCGGCAACGCAACGTCTGCAAGAGCTGGGGGTGTCCATGTGCGGAGGACCGCTTGCCCTAGGTAACCTTCTGCTCATTTACCACCGATGGTATAAAAAAAATTTAATGACATGTTTTTGAGAAATTAATTAGTATATTAGTCATGTTTATCAAATTTATTTATGGTTTAAATTTAGTATAAACTGTACCTTTGTGAGAGAATTAAAAATATTAATATCATAAAGAACACATCAAACGAACATAAAGGTCCGTCGCCTATTAACACACAACAACGCAAATCGGGTCACGGATGTGTTGCCGACATTTACGACATCAAAATGAATGAAGGCATACCACACTCCAGTCATTCCAGCCTGCTTGTCATTAAAACCAAAATCAACTCTATTTACTAACCTGAGAATATAATCAAAACTTAAATAAATTGCAATGAAACCAAGAATTAAACCTTAGCATAATGGTGGCTTACAACATCGCTGAACCTTATTTTATATAGTCTTATGTATGGTATTGAGTATTTGTAAGTTTACAGTCACTGCTGTTATGTAGCTATAATGTCGTTTACACGAAGAAAATATAACACATAAAACGCTCTGCGTAAAGTAGAGCGATTCCATTTTCAGCTGCAATAAAAATGGAGTGAGAGTGAGAGCGGTACAAGGTGAAGCGTGTATTCAAAATGAACCTACAAAATCGTCTAAACTTGAACAAGACATTTGGATTAAACTTTCGTCTTAGTTTAACGCTTGAGGCCTGAAATTCAGAACGAAGGAGACCAATTAGCGAGAACGACCTCCACATATGAGCCATTTACATATCCTACACTGTTTAACTGTTGAAGGGTCACATTATTTGAGGAGTTATAATTAAAAGGTGCTCTGAATATTTATTACGACACCCTTAAACTCTACTTATAAGGAGACAAAAACTATTTTTGTGATATATAATATTGATAAATATAAAAACATTTATAATAAAATGCTTTTTCCCATCTGACAGTGTTCACACGAAAAGAAAAGAAAAGATGTAAAAAGCGTGGATTGCGAATTGGTTGTCATTGAGCGGCATGGATCTCTTACCTTCAGAACGCTTTCGAGCCCCGTACACATATATAATTATTTGAAAACCCCGTAGCTAAATTCCGGGTTCGAATCCCGGTCTGGACAATTATATATTATAATTTAATTTATAATTAATTAGATCTCTGGAAGGGCTTGACAGTGTACGGGAGAGTGTCTTAATACTGTCACATCCGTGGGAGAGCCATGCTGGACGCAGTAATTGAGCCGGCTCGTCCGAAGTGATACCACGGGCTCACAGAATACTCAACGTGAAATGATACTTGTACTATGTTTCACTGAGTGAGTGAGGATATCGGAGGTCCTTAAAAATGCCGCTAAAGTGGCTTCAAAAGCCGGCAACACAACTAATGCGCGGATTGTGGCGTGGTCGTCCATGGCTGCGATGTTTTCTTACCATATAAGAGACCATCCTGCTCCGTTGTAGGCTATATTATAAAAATATATATTTATGAAAAACTGGAAAGCAGTCAAAGTGTACGCTGTAATTCGTTTTTGCGGTGATTTAAAATAAGCTCAACAAATTCCTAGCAAAAGATGTGTTGCATATGAATATTGTAGTGAAGTTAGACAACATTCAACATAAGGTTCTATACCTTGCGGTACCCAAATCATGTAAAAGAGGGATTGCTGACGGAAGGATTGGCCCCGGTTAACAAATTGGATAACTTGTGTTGGAAAAAATCTCCGGGGATATGGAAATTTCGAGAACCCTTGAGCGAGGTAAGGGTCAGCTTTCTTCAGCACCCTTAATTAGCTGAAAGCCGAAAGATTATTCTTATATTTGTAACATCTCAAGCTGTAATAAATTATATAAGGATTTTATTTTGGGCAGGCTTTTTTAGTGACTAGATATTAGTCTCGCGTTTTATTAACTGAATTCAAATATTTCTACACTTTTTTTTCAATTCTACAACAAAGTTTCAGTTTAGGCTACTATACTACAGTTAGGCTAATTTATTATTATTGTTAGGCTATTTTAATATTATTACTTTTTATAAATTACCAAAATTTTGTTATGGTTTTTCAGCACCGTTCATTTTCATATAAGATATTATATTATTATTATAAAATTTTGGATAATAAGCTCATATATAATATATATGAGAATTTTAATTAAATTTATGCGTTTAGAAAGCTGTATCTAATTGACGTCGAACTTTTGCATGTTTTTATATAAAAAGACTAGTGGACCCGGCAGATGTTGTCCTACCCACTACCTACCTACCGGGTCTAATTATGAACCCTCAGAAATGCATGGACCCACGAAACCCCAAACACAGATACATTACCCTACATTTTTGTGTTCGGTTAAAAAGTCTATGATTTTCTCCTGGATCTTAACTACCTTCCCACCAATTTACAGCCAAATCAGTTCAGCCGTTCTTGATTTATAAACAGTATAAATTACACGACTTTTATATTTATTTAACATGTAACAAATATATGAACGCATTTTGGTTTTACATGTAATATTTACTTCAAATTATCATTTTTTTTTATTATTCTATAACAGAGCAAACAGAGCAGGTGGGTCTCCTGTATGGTAAGAGAACACCACCGGCCATGAATAACCTCGCCAAAGTCCGCGTATTGTTTGTGTTACCGGATTTTTACGCCGCTTAAGCGGCACTTTTAAGGGTCACTGATACCCTTACCCACTCTGTAAAACAGTACAAGTACCGTTTCACGCCGAGTATTCTGTGAGCCCATGTTATCACTTCGGACGAGCCGGCCCAAATAGTGCGTTAGGAACAGTATTAAGAAACTCGCTCGGCTACTGCCAATCCCTTCCAGAGACCGAAGAAATTATAAGTTAAATCATAATTTATAATTGTCCGGACCGGAATTCGAACCTGATACCTCTCGCTTCATGGTACACTTTTAAAACCATTAAATTACGAAGCTCTTGAAATTATAATAACAAATTATTAAATACTTTCTGAAATATATGGAAACCGCATAATACAGCGTTAATATGTTAGCGTCATTCGTAATTAGCGTAAAGTTACGTCACAAAGATTAATTGTTCGAATATCCATTATCGGATGTTGTCCGCACTTCGGGGCCCTTTTATAAATTTCCTCGACTATTGTTTTGGTTTGGACCAACAAAAAGTTTTTAAAAATTTCTTGTACATCGACCAAAATCTGAGCCAGTTAAAAGAAGCCACCCTCCGAATTGAACCTTGTCACCGAAGAATAGAACCTAAATGCAAGACAGTGGCAATACCAAGTGAAAACACAATTGTGCCGTCTAAATAACGAGGTCACGAATATTTTTTTGTTTTTGTCGGTCATTTAAAACTTTCATTAGTGAATTCGTGCGCGCTAAAAATTCCACTTTATTTTTCTTTAAGTTGTTTAATTAAATCGTCGCTCGGCTGAATGGGCTGCAACATGAATGTTTCCGCTGTAAACGACGTCAGAAACTTTTCAAAATTTACCAACGCATTAAAATCTAGGTAGATAAAAGTAAAACTAACTGGCCTTTGAGTCGAGAGCCTCGTTTAGCACTAAATTGTGGTTTTAAAAGTTACGCAATTAATGCTCGACTAAAACTTTAACGACCTCTGGAATTTTTCCGGTTACCTTAAAAAAATGTTGTTATACACTCCAACCAATATTGCTAATTGGCCATGGATTTTATCATTGCTTTAAATTTATACAGATACGGACTTGAGATAGAAACTCTACTCATCACTTACTACTCCACTACGATACGATAGTGCTTTGGAAATTATTGAAATAATACCTTACAAGTTTTGAAACTATGAAGTCCTATTATATGTTAATACTATTAATTTACAAGACATCCCTAACATTTACAAACTATTGCTGTAATATTGTTATGTGAATAAATATTTATTTTTACTGTACCAATTAAAAACTCATATTTATTTCACGTTGAGTCCCTTCGTAGCTTAGTGGTTTTTAAGCCTACCATGAAGTGAGAGATATCAGGTTAGATCTCCGATAAATTAATAGGTTAAATTATACATTTTTTTACGGACCTTGAAAGGGCTGGACTGTGGCTGGTCCAGTGTCTTAACACTGTTGTATCGGTGGAATAGTCATGCTGAAGTATGCTTCAGCATATGCAGCTAATTAGCATTATGATGCTGATGAATCTGAAACGTGGACGTAGGTATATATGTATTTCGCTAAGTGCGAATATCATAGGCCCTTTAAATTATGCGGCTTAAGAGGCGTAAACCGGCAATACAACCAACGCTCAGATTGTGGCATGGATGTTCATGAGCGGCAGAAATCTGACCATAGTGGACCATGCTACGTTTTCCGCTATACCGTAAAGAAATAAAAAGATGAAAGAAATTAATTATCTTTAATATAAATGGAATTAAAGTTATGCAGGCTAAATTTTATAGTAGTTATCAAAACTTTTAAGAAAAATAAACAATGTTATATAAAAATATAAATGTGAGGGTTATTTTAATAGCGATTCGATTAGACAAAGGTGTGTGGAATGCGTAAAACAAGAGCTGAGATTAAACATTCTTGTGCAAGCGCCGGACCGCATTCCGCTACCTGAGAATGAAAATCGGAATAACATTGCGGACGTATGAACCATTTGATTAACTAGAA
Organism: Delias oraia; assembly: GCA_018230265.1. Taxonomy (NCBI): domain Eukaryota; kingdom Metazoa; phylum Arthropoda; class Insecta; order Lepidoptera; family Pieridae; genus Delias; species Delias oraia. Next base: position 15,333 of record DWCF01001786.1, on the reverse strand, counting down.
TAATATATAGTGAAAAAACCACCCTTGGGACTTACGGAGTGAGTTCTAACCAACCATTGTTCAAAAGGCCCTCAGAGAACATCGAAGTTGTATCTAAAAACCACGAATTTGGAATTTTCCTTTAACTTTTTGCGTCTACATGAAAAGGTCACATCTTTTACCTGTAAATCTTAAGATTTCTTAGTTACAAACTTAAGTAAGTTTGTTGAAGTCAACATAAGTAACTTTTTTATTCCAAAATAAAGTACAAACATAGAGTAAAATGGGGCGGAGCTCGACTGTAAGCCTCACCACAGTGGCGGGCCAAGACCAAAATTTGATGTGGGTTATGACAGATTATTCGAGGCCGTGTTTGTGGTGACCTAAAGACAGATTTTATAAAATAAAAAAACAAAACAATTAACACTTTCAAATTTTTCAACTACAAAGTTATGAAGCGTGCCCTTTTAGCAATATAAAAACTTTTTGAGGAGTGATTTCCCTGGTATCGGCGAGTCCGTAGGCGGTGGCCCGCGTCTCCTACGCCTTACGCCACCTTTATCTCGCCACAAATGAAATTTTACCGTACACATATACAAGAAACAAGAAAATGTTTCAACTAACATCAGAAAACAGATTAAAGTAAATAACTAATTTTTCCAAATTTTTATCTTAAATACTATATCAATCTATTTCTTGTTTATTTGTTGAATTACCACTCTTCACTAAGATTTTAAACAATAAAACTGTCCTCTTACTATAAAATAAAACATAATATTTTGCTTAGTGTGATTAATTATATAGATAAATGCATAAGGCTTAAAGGCCGGCAACGCACCCGCAGCTCTGCAAGTTCTGGGGGTGTCCATGGGGGAACATCGCTTGCCCTAGGTGAGCCTAATGCTCGTTTGCCACCAATGGTATAATAATAAGTTACACTCAATCTTAAGTGGATGATGCATCCATGTGTTCTGGTATGGGTGGCAAGTTTGAATCCCAAGAATAAATATATGCTTTACCTTCTTGTATGTATACAAAATGATCAGTCAATTTTATATATTGTATTATTTAAATATATTGTAGTATTGAGTAATGAGAGAGTATATATTTTAAATTTTACTTCAGTGAACACGCGTGAGCCACAGAGCGCGGTCGTAAAATGTAAATCATATTAAACTTGAGAGTTAAAACTGAAAATGATCTAAGAGTCACAATAAAACAGAAATTTGGAACGTGTTTTAAAGTTAGACGTAATCCACGTTTAATCCAAATAAAGTTTGCGAACTATTCGGGGCCGAGATGGAGTGGAATTCCTTCGAGGAGGTACTTCTTTGGGTCGCTGGCAGAATCAACCCAAAGAGCTGGCAATAATTTAAAGGACCTTTAATTATGCAGATTTAGTTTTTGAATGCTGTAACTGAAAGGTTAATTTATTGTAGTCAACTTATACAGTTGAATTTTATTTTAAATCATTAAACTCTATATAGGTCCAATTCATTTTTGCTAGCGAGTTTTATACTTAATAGGATTATCAACATCATCATTTCAGCCGTAGGACGTATACTGCTGGACATAGGCCTCTCCTTCGGACCTCCATGGATACCTGTCGGAGGCAACCTGCATCCAGCGTCTTCCGGCGACCTTTATAATATCTTCTGTTCACCTTGTGGGTGGACATCATACGCTGCGCTTTTTAGTCCGTGGTCTCCACTGTAACACATTTCGGCCCCATCGGCAATAAAAAAAATAATAATAAAAAAAAATTAATAGGATAATAGTTGAGAAATAACTAAATAGTGAATTTCCTTTAGGCCCTTGCATCTAAAGTTATCAATTTTGATGAATCTTGATTACTTTTGACAATTGTCAAGTGTCGGCGACGCATCTTCAAAATGTCTGCCATATCAACATTCTGTGACTATCACAGTTATCGCGTATTTAAAATATTTTCCGGTAATGCACCAACGAACCAGCTGAGGCTATAAGTATATTTGGCAACATATCTTAAACGAATCTATGTGTATGCAGATATAGTTATGTCTGTTTCACAAATTATGGTTGTGCAAACCATAGTTACGAAAATACACTAATACTCAATTATGAAACATGTCTCTAATAAATAAACTTTGATATTTATTAATAACAGGGCACAAGCTCTCGCTTCCTTGAAGCAGGTAGGAATATTAGGTAAAAGGCGGCGATTTTAATTACGCTGCTCTATCGACATTCCGCAGTCGGATCAGATCGCTGTCATTCGGAATCCGGTCTATTACCTTCAACTTCCCACGCGGAAGCTAACTTCTAGATTCTTGTAAACTTATTACGCCTGAATAGTCTTTAGAGGGATAAAGTGATTTTAATTTGCAAATCTTTAATTCAATAGAAATGTGTTTTTTATTACACGTCAGTTGAAAATTTCAGATAAGAAGCCTACTAATTTTATTATGTTTAAATATTACTAAGTTCAAATATATAATTTTGATTTTTAATTAATTACAAAAATTTTAGTAAAGTTTAGTTATACTGCATCAATATTATTTAATATCAATATTAATTAAATTAATAAAGTTGTTAAAATGCTTAAAAAAATATTTAATAAAAATTTGTGTAGGTATATTTTTATGTCATGTATAAGTAAATAATATTTTCTTAGTTATTTTTTTTATTTTATGCACAGAGGGTAACGGAGCAGGCGGGTTTTTATTATCACCGCGCAACAATCTGCACTTTAGCTATGTTGTCGGCTTTTTACGCCGCTTGAGCGTTACTATTTTGAAAGGTACGATATTCCAATTCACTCAGCGACACGCGGTACAAGTACTTTTTCACGCTCCTATTATTTGAATTTTTTGAATCACTTCAAACGAACCGTCAGCGTGTGTTTCAGCAGGGCTCTGCTATGGGCAATACAATGTATACTCAAATATGTATAAACCCGCCTTCTTATAAATTATTAATAAATTCCGAACCCTGTACCCGTTCCTGACAGTAGCTTATAAGACTCTTATGCTACTAACTATGTTTTAGTAAGAACCGATCTGGATTCTAAATAACTAGAATGATATAAAATTACATGTTTTTTAAATGATAATGTCAATGACTGGATATATTGTAAAAATTATTTGTAATCTCGTCGGAAGTTAGTTTTAAATGGTTTATTTTATAAAATTTGTATTTTAAACCCTATATGGAAGAATTCATGTAACGTTATTGCTATAAGGAAATGACTACATTCATTTCTAAAGTATATATTACGACGGCGTTGTTAGAGAGTTTAATTAACGATGTTAGTGAGTGTAAAACAAATAACTTGCAAACTTAGGAGCACCTTCCGCTCAACAAAAACAAAACATTACTATTGTGAAAGAAAGTGGAATCGTTAAGCATAATACAGAGTAATGAATATGTAGTGAATCATTTTAAAATAAAAAAAATATGTATTGAACAAAAGATAAAAGAATTGGCTGGCTCATCCGGAGTGACACAGGCTCATATGATACCAAAATTTGCACTTTTTTTTAATTTATAGCGTAAAACGTTGTACGTGGATCTTCTATATGGTAAAAGAACACCGCCGCCCATAGACTACCGCCATACAGTCCGTGCATTGGTCCTGTCGCTTTTTACGTTGCAATTTAAGCTGCAATTTTAAGGGCCTCCGATATCCTCACTCACTCAGCGAAACACAGTAAAAGCACCATTTCCCGATGAGTATTTTGTGAGCCCGTGGTATCACTTCAGACGAGCCGGCCCAATTAGGGCGATAACTTATGCTTCAGCAGATCATAGACTTAAAACTATCTCGCTGAGAGAGAGAACGTTTAGCTTGTCACTTAAGTAGCGTTAAAAGTCAGCAACACAAACAAAGCGTTGCGATTCCATTATGCGATTGAAAAATAGACAGTGAGAATTACTACATAAGCTTAGCATCTATCCAATTAAATATTGTAAACTTTAGCTGGTATCCAGACTTATAAATCACTACTAATATTATTATTACATTGAAGATTACATAGGTGCGCCATTTCAATAATAGTATAAAAATAATATTTGATACGTCTCATATTCACTTATACAAGTAATTGTTTGTGTATATAAATACATATTATTTTGAATGCAAATGAGATTATATTATTTAATTCAAAGGTAAACAAATGAGGTTAATAAATAATCGTTTAAAGTTAAATAAAGTTTAAAGTTTAAATAATCGTTTAAATCGTTTTTTTTTTTTAAATAGTTTTTTTAATCGTTTAAAGTTTTCAATACATCATAACAATTTAGCCAACAAATCTACGAAGCCTTAGCCTACGAAGAGTGAATTAAAAAATAAAGTTTAAGGGTCGAAAGTTTCACTGTTTGTCTGTTAAACTCAATAAAGAGTGACTAAACTGGATGTTCAAACAAATAAAGAGAAACGCTTCAGAGCGGGAAAACTGCAGAACTAAGATTACACGTTTGGATTCCTTTGTAATGTCCCCCATTCCGGGTATAACTTGTCCTGAAAACTTGACGTTTTAAAACTTCTTTACCGCATTCTGCCTTAACATTAATTTATAAGTAAATTAAACACCGCGATTTCGTCTTCGTAGATATAAAATTCTGCACACCCCTATAGGTAAGTTTCTTAAAAACCAATTTTTCTAAATAATTACTCCGTAGAAAATTGCATATAAAAGTAAATCTAAGAATGATCATCATTTTTTTTATTAATCATACGTTTAAGATTACAATTGGCTTACTTGTCTTTTATTTCACATTATATTATATAGTACTATGCTAAAAAACTTAACATTACACATAGCACATTTTAATTTGTCTTGTCACTTAAAAAACCAGCATCAAAATCAATGTATTCATTTAATATTTATTGTCACAGATACACTTACCTACACTTAAAGCTTCTAACATCCATCTTTTTTGAATGAGACTAAAAAGCGAAAACTTAAAAGGCGAATTGAAAGTGAAGCGGACGCAAACTTTTATGAAGATATATCTTGTTAGTTATCCCCCTTAATGTAAAATGAGTCAGGGGAGGATCTCAAAGTTTTTAATAAGCCTTACAGGCTAATCAACAAACTTTCACTGAGCTGCAATGCGACTTCTTGTCGAGATAAACACGGATTTTATAATACAAGACTGTGACCTATGGTAAATGTTTTCATAAAATATTCAAATTATACAACTTAAGTGGCATAAAATGATGATTTGTCCCAAGCGCGGATTGAGATGCAGTTATCCATGGGCGGCTCTGAACTCTTAACAACGACAATACCCGTCCGTCATGTTATCCAATATAGGTACGTCAGTCTCTCTAATCATTTTCTTCTGAAATAAGAATGAAGGCGATAAATAAAGATATAAGATAATATACTCTTATGATCGTGAATTATTTTTTAAGTGGACATGTATAATATTGATCTAATACAATCAATAATAAATGCGACAGAATAAATGACTAAAGTCGGGTATAGCTTCAATAAAACCGCATTATTTTATCAGGACCATAATTGTTTGTTGTTCAGGCACTTTACATTTTTATGCCAACAGAAAACTTAAAGAGAAAAACGACGTAGCCGTCGTTTCTGTTTATTCTAGAAAAATGAATGAACTTGAAAAATAACTATGATAATTCGTTGGTACACTTTTTAAATTTAAGATGAATGAACATTTTAGTATTCCCTATATACATATAAAGAGTATTCTTTTCTTGGCAATAGAATAATTTGAAAAATCCAATATAACAGTGACGCAGTTGTAATTATTTTATGGTACCTATAGCGGACAACAGAACAGGTGGATTTCCTATTCCTATTCCCCACGGAAAACGGGAAACGGTTGTGTTACCGGCTTTGTTTTACGCCTTAATTTCAAGGGCCTTCGATATCCTCACCCATTCAGCGAAACACAGTAGAAGCACCGTTTCAAGTACAACTACTATTTCACGCTGAGTAATCTGTGAGCTCGTGGTATCACTTCGGACTAGCCGGCCTAATTAGTGCGGCCATATTCTTCAGCATGGCTTTCCCACGGGTGCCACAGTATTAAGACACTCGCCCGGCCACTGTCAAGCCCTTCCAGAGATTTATTGAATTATAAATCAAATTATAATTTATAATTTTCCGGGCCGGGATTCGAACCCGATACCTCTCGCTTCATGGTAGACTTATTAGCTACGAGCTTAATATATTAGCTATATTTAGCTACGATGGTAATGTTTTTATTTATTTTTATTTAACAATAGGTGAAGCATGTATAATTCCTAAATATTGATTTACTCCACATTAAAACAAATAGAAAATTTTCAATCTTTTACTAAATATAAATGAAAAAACGAAGCTGGTAAAAAAACTGTCGGTTAAAATGTTAAATACAGGCGAGTAGCCGCAGCTCTGTGGTCGGCGTGGCTGCTTTCGACTCGCTGAAGCAAAAAATCGTGTAAAAATACGTGAACTGTTATTACTTAAAATATCACAGCTAATTTGTTTGTACCATATCTACTTAGACTTAGGTTAGGTTAGACAGATGAATCATGGGAATTTATTCTTCATAGATTATATTAATTTGAGAGCCTTGTAGCTACGTGATCTTATAAGCCTACACAAAGCGTGTTCGATCCCTGGTGCGAAGGTAAATTTTCAATTATTTGGCATTCATATTGGGTCTCTAGACGACTATCGAAATTTCACACAGTATGTCAGAACGGGAGGTACATATGTTTCATGCTAGGTTACCCAACCTGTGTAGAAACTAGACTTAAGTTAACTAAGTTTTAAATTTTTTAATACGCAATGGTTGACAATCTACTAGTAACTAGGGAAAGGCTCAAGGGGAAACCAGAGCCGGTAGAAATATTGCCGGCTGGTGTAGTGTGGTGTAAGCTCTGGTATTGCACTCCGGAGTAGCTAATCTCACACGTCGTATTTTTAAAATGTATTTTTCCTTACGTTGAAAATAATTATATTTAATTACCCGTACTTACATAAAAAGTAAGCGTAAGGAAAATTTTATAGTTCTTCATACTTGTCACCTTTTTTAAATTATCTATCTTCGTATAAATTTATGCAATTGATATAAGCATTAATTACACAATTAATAATATCGTTTACATTATTATTTCGAAAGAGTGATTTGATACTATTCGCTCATTGGATGGCCAATCTTGAGGAGTTCGCGTGTGATTACGTAATGTGAGATGAGGATTATATAATACACATATAAGGTACATACCAGTTTTTAGTAGCACGATAAAATAATTTACACTTCACCAATAATATTTTCTACATAACATTATTACATCACGTATTATCTAATAGAAATAGTTTATATTTATAGCAGAAAGACTTTTATAAAATGAAAAACATATTCAGTTTTTCTACTATCCTAACAGAATGTTTTCTATATGATAATTTACATCCCATAAACTAATTCTATACTTTATGAACAAGTGAACTGGACATGGATAGAGAGTAAAGACTGTTTTTGCTTTTGGAAGGACTCGATGTTCGCTTGCTGTCGTTGACAGCTGAACGCGGCTGCCTTTTAACAATGTTAATGGAATTTTAAAGTTACACGAACTAACCAAGTGGATACCATAATGAATTGCGGTTATGGCGCTAGTCAGTTTACTAATGGGATTATCAATAAATAAACTAACTCATGCAGTTTACAGAACGTACTATATTTGGACTTTTATAAATAATTTATTTATAACAATACAATATAAAACCTAAATTAAAAAATAATATTGCAGAAATTTAATTTATACAAAAGGCATTTCATAATTGTAACAATCCCGGATAACTTATAATCGTTAAAATTGAAATGGGATAGTTACGATCGTAAACATACAATATTCGATAAGGGACATCAGAGGCCCAAACAGGCCCTTTTAGGTGATACACCTATAGAGGTCATCTGATCAAAATGTGAAACATTTCCAAAACGCAAATTTAATATACTTTTATTGCTATATTAACTTATCAAGCTGCAATTAATGTGTTAATTTATTACATACCAACTAAATGTAACTTAATGCATACATTTCGGTTTTCAAAGACATGTTATATTTAAATAGGTCAAGACAGGTTATATTTAAAATTTAAAATTATTGTCATTGATTATCTTGACGAGATATTATTAAAACAGCTTGAATTTATAAATATTTCTCCTAAATAGGTATGAATTTGAACATTTTCTTTATAAAATTTAATAAGCCAGGAAATCTGTTCCAAAACGATTCTCATTTTTGCTAAAAATATGATTATAATATCCTATTATCCACATATATAATCCTAATGAGGGTTAGCACCTCCGCAAACAGCTATCATTAAGCAATTTTCCGATCGAAGTAACTTCCCCAAATCTTATAAACCACAATCATAGAATATTATTAACAGTCCACTCATGGAAATACGACTTCATTCATTGCAAAATAATGGGGATATCTGATATTATTCCAAAAACATCTTAATTGTAAATTTTGTTAAATATTCAATTATGTATTAAAAAAGATCTACGTTTATATGTATCCATATCTACTAGTCTAAACAACAAAATATTAATAGATGAAAATTATACAGATAATATTACACTTGAAAAATAAGTCATTTAAAATAACCGTCGTTAATTAAGAAACTGGCCTGTTTCTTGGATTATATTGATGGATATTTCAAGATTAACTTACAGATTTAACGACACATGAACAAGAAACATTATAAATGTATAATATTCTAAAAAGCCCTTTAGAAGACAATTAAAAGCAAACACGCGCTTTTCTCAACTGCAACTGATTCAAATAAACTGTACAATCCCCGGGTGAAAAGGCTATTTATTGTTACGATAAGGGGTACCTTGAGAACAGTTGCTCTTAATATCAATTTCGTACCCGAATCACGTCTGGTTAACAGCTTAATTTACAATACAGCATGCGCATCTTAGAATTATGTTTTTAAGAAGGAAATAATCTTTTGAAAGCCTAATACTTTGAACCTTTCAACCGCAGTTGTATACCCATAAAATTATGAATATCGCATCGCGGATTGTTGGTGGGGATACCATCGGTGTGATATTTCATATTAGTGTAGATATACACAGTTCAGGTTAATAATTATAAATATATTTTTCTATATTAGATAATAATATACCAAATGACGAAATGTGTCTTGATTCACGACTCGTTGAGGACTCCTTGCCCTTAATTTCTATCTGAGCATCTGAAACTCGTTCCGTCGTGCTCTTACAAACAACTTTACTATACTTCAACCATCTGCTAATTTCTAATTCTACATTTTAAAAATTATGAATATGAAACGGTTCGGATTCCACATCTATACTATAAATAAAACAATTGTGGGTAGTCACACCATTTATAACTCAAAAAGGGCCGCAAGTACTTTCATTAAATTTGGTATGGAGATATCTGACACTAAAATGAAGCCTAGTTTTTATCCGACTACAAAAGGAGGGTAATGAAACAATAATTTTTATTCAATTTTTTATTACAACTCCTGAATCGACGATTAACAATGAATGGAGTAAGAAAATTTAAAGTTTTGTAGATTGTTTACAATAATATCATCACCATCATTTCAGCTATAAGACGTCCACTGCTGGACATACGCCTCCCCATCGGACCACCATGCATATATATCCGATGGACGTTCTGGGCGGACGTTCCACGCTGCGCTTGGCGGTATGTGGTCTCGACTCTAACACTTTTCGGCCCCACCAGCCATCTGATCTACGTACAATTTGGCCTGCCCATTGCCACTTTAGCTTGCTAACTAATAATACTTTAGTTATTTATAATATTGTTCTAAACAAATGTGAACACTAAGCCCTGTAAATTCCGGGCTGAGGATAAAGATAACCGAATGAAACGAAACATCATAAGGTTAGTCAAAACGTATTTAAGAGCGTCAGGAAATTGGGGAAAACGCACAAAGACTTTTCCGCGAGTTGTCTTTGAAACGGTGAAATCTCTTTATTTTTGTTTCAACGTGATAATGGATCTTTTAGGATTTGAAATTTTATTTAAACGACAAGCCTTTAGGCTCAATTTATAATGTCATAAAGAAAATATTCTTATTTTCCCTTCGTTTTTGATATAATATAACATAACTTTGTAACGTTTACGATGTATTTGTATTTTATGTTGGTAATTATTTAGAATTGTGAGGATATTGCTATTACAATATATGGATAATGGATACGCCATGATTATGGCAAGTTCATTACAAAAACCAACGTGTCTATGACGTCAATAATATCGACTGACAAACAAACTAGTACTACACCTTAACGCTAATTAACAGAATCTATAAGTACGTCATGTAGCTGACGCGAAATATAATACTAAGCTAAATCTTAAATATAAGTAACATATATTCACAACGAAAATTTTAATGTAGGTAATACAGATATTATTTCAATCGACGGACGACAGCTAAAAATAAACAGAAATGAGTTCTAATAAGAATATTTACAAAGTTCACGGCATATAATTGTTTCTTTTGTTGTTTAGGTTTGTAAAAGAATTCGTTTAGTCAATCAGAGGGTAAAAAAAAATATCCATACAAAATTGGCATCGCCATATGGATCGTTTATTTTGTATTTTATTTACATTTGATTTTTGACAGTGTCGAGATACCTACCTCTGTAATTGCTTTTATGTAAATAATTAAATGTTCTGAATTTAGCTGTTGGGTACCTAAACTAGCGATTTAAAAAATATTACATACGTTTTGAAACAATAACCACAGAGAAAAGATTTGGTCTTTATTTTTTAATGATTTTACATTAATTTCAATATAAAACTCTGTTAGAAGATTAAATCAAATTAATGATTTATTTATCGTAAGATTAAACAATCACTTGACAATTGCCGTGTTACACTACGTGTTTATAACACGTCAAAAAATTAATAATTTACTTATAAGTTTACATCGTTTCCAAAGCGCTAGTGCAGAAGAAACGGCAACAAACTACACCTGTATTTTATTTTTATTTTATCTAGTTTTTGTTGTGCTGTAATTAAGGACTATTAATTAATTATATTAATTATTATTATATCAATTATCATAAATCATATCAAAAAGAATATATACTGTACGAATAACAATTGTTTATATTTATAGTTAATAACTGGGCAGTGCATGAGAAAATTCAAAATATTTCACGAAGTGCCTACAATATATTTTAACGACTACAAAACCTCACCTTTGTTACATATTAACAACGATCAAAATCAGAATTATAAACTCGATCCATAATTAAATTTAAGAACTAAAGTAGTTTCTCGAAGTAACATTTCGCAGCCCAACCGAAATATTCAATTCCAAATAATATTTGAATTAAACCTCAGACGATTGCCTGGCATCCCCGGGGGTTGTCGCCCAAATAGGATGGATGTCCCAGAAATGGGCTGCCGGAGAGCCCAGCCCGAACAGCGCCCGTCTTGTCGCACATAATTGATTTACGTACACCCGCTTTAATAGATTTGTTGCTTTCATAAATTATTACACAATCTATTCGATAACTTGTGGATTAGATACACAATTTTGATTAGATTCTCAAGTTTAAGCAAACTATAGTTACAAATTCAAGTTTACATATTAATACATTAATTAACAATCAATCTTGATACATTTTATGTCATCATCATCATCATGATGATATATTTTATGTATTTTATACAACTTATAATATCATCGTTTTACCTATTCAATTTGTGAGACTAAAATTATAAACTATGAAGTCTCCTTAATAATGATAGTTAAGCAAGGTAGGTAGGTAAGGAGGTATCTTTTACATCTTGCATTTAGTGGAACCCTCATTACTTTGACAACAACTTTAATATAAAAACTACATTACCCGTATACCGTATATATTTTCACCCGTGAGAAAGCCATGCTGAAGAATATGCTGACCCACTAATTGGGACGGCTCGTCCGAAGTGATACCACGAGCTCACAAAATACTCTGCGTGAAACGGTACTTGTACTGTGTTTCGCAGAGTGTGTGAGGATATCGGAGGCCCTCAAAAAAGTCCGCGTATTAGTTGTGTTACCGGCTTTTTACGCCACTTAAGCGGCATTTTTATGGGCCTTCGATATCCTCACCCCCTCAGCGAAAAAGAGTACAAGCAACGTTTTACTCAAATTTCACCATATTGAATATTTATAAAATGGTTTGGTTATTTTAATGATTGTATAATGCTTAAATATTGTTGAATAATACTTGTTTATGCAAGATTATTAAAAACCAATTTATTATTCCGATAAAATTTTATTTCTATCAGAATGTGCGACTGGGCGACACATGGGCGACCATCAATAATTGCACCTACTAGAAAAACGTTTTTAGCTGATTGATACTGATTTTCTTTACCTTTTCATTATCTAATCCTTAATTGTATTAAACCACATAAATCCTTCATGTTATCTCCATAACACAGTCTGTCGACACTTTATCACCTATGCCATCTTATTACCAATTTTCCAGCTAACTGAACGGTGAGAGCGAATGATTGACCGATTTAATCAAAGTGAATGAACGGATCTTCGTTCACGGGCGGGAAAAAATTGATTGGCTTGAATCAATTCATTTGCGGCTTCGGTGGGCGGTTTTTGTTGACACCTTGCCTCGATTTTTTATTCAAGGGTTCAACTTAATTAAAAATCCCAGCGTTTTTGTACACTAGATTGCTGCCATATATTATGGAATGAACGAGGTACGGTACTGCACGCGAAAGCACCTCGGCATCGGTTGGCAGTTTGGCACCTTGCCGAAAATATTAGGAATAGAATGGATGCAAACCGCAAATGTAGATCTATCAATCATTTCGATGTAGGTTCGACTACGACCGAGTGATGTGTGGAGCATGATTAAGCGGGAATATTTCTGTAAATTTTGACATTTCATCATTGTAAAGCACTCCTCTGTGCCTTCGAGGAAAAACAGAATGTTTGTAGAAATTAATTTATCTACACCTTACAAAGCAATAATTTGAGACTCAAACTACATATTACTTTTAAATACATTAACAATTTAAAAAAATGATTGAAATATGTAGTAATATAACAATAAAATAAGCATTTGAATATTTAACTAAATATTGTGATCATAAAGCCTTTTTACTCAATAAAGCCAGTTCAAAAACTATTTAAAATAGCTTTCAAGTAGTGCAATTACATCGTGTTTGTCTTTTGTTGGTCCCTCTAATACAAATTAGTGTTGCTGGATGCGTTGCAAAGGATTCAATTTGCATCCGTCGTAATTATAGGAGCAACCAGCTTTAGCTAAAGCGCATTAAAATGGCAAATTCTAAATGTGTTATTACACAAGACTTATAAATGTAGTTTAAATTAATTTCACTAAAATATAATAAATATTCATACTCCATACACAATAAAAGAGGTTAAAAAAAATATACTCATTTTGAATACGCGAGTAAACGTCTAATGCATGTTTTATCTAATATGCAGTTATTATTGGTTGAAATAAAACATTAAGCAATCGTAATCCATTTAATCAGTTATACATTATTATCAATTAATTTAATATAGAAATATAGTTCTACTTATTAACAAAAAAACAAAAATCTATATTAAATTGCATCTAAACTAACATGTCTAGGTGTATAAATTTCATATAAATATTTCAAGAGTTACTCAAACCATCATCACAATAAATCTGTAGCTATATTAAAGGCATACATTACAAATTAGACTTAGGTACATCTTAATTAAAAAAATTATAAAGTATTATTAAACTAAATCCTAACGAAATACAACCATTCGCGAAATATAATTATATTAATAATACCATCAGCAGTTTAAAGCTAAACACCTTAAAGAAAAACTTACAAATCATGAATATAGCAAAATTATATAATGCAATCGACAAATATGTTATCAAGAAACGCTTAAAAATAATAGAACAATATCAAACCCGTCTTTGCATCTCGGTATTGACAAGCTGACAATTTACAAATTAGTTATCAAATATCTTTGAAAAAATTATTTAATTAATTTATATCTATAATTAATATTTTATTTAAATAAAATAGAATTTAAGGTTTAACTTTTGTTGCAAGATCCTAATGTATTCATTGACCATTCAACATAAAACCATTACATATTATTCTAAAGCAACTTTTATTGAAATATAAAAGTGTTTAGTCTGCACTATGTCAAATTGTCAATTTCATATAAAAACTACTAGACAACACGCTAGGAAGAGATCGAAACAAAACGCAATAGCGAACTACAAATTAAACAATGCAACATGGTCTTATGTAACTCAAAGAAAATTTGGCTTTCTCAAATAAAATGGTAAAGACACAGTCCAATCAATATATCCATTACAATTCTGCGAACGGCAAAGGCCACCATTTGGTATCCGTTCGAAAATTATCGTACAATTGCTCACAAAAGTACATTACCCGAGTCTATTGTAGTTCGTGATGGCCAATAGTGCAGCATTTCACGAATTTGAATTTCCAAAATGATATTACTATGCATTCTATACCGCGTCTTGGTTTTTCATTTCCAGGAACAAAAAATTAATTATTCTCTATGAAATTCGTACCATGGCAAATTTATGCTATGAAGAGTAGTCCGTTTAGGAGTTCATGGTTGAAAGAACTATCGCTGATAAGGTGTCACACGTATTTTGTTGTTACACGTATTTCTGTAATCCTGGTCCTTACTATCTACCTTGAGGGCCTTCAAAATAAGTCTTAAATGCATTTTACATACAATATCACTGTATCCAGTCAATTAAATGAGCTTTATTTTTATGATGCGGTCCCTAACTATACTATGTCATTATAAATTTAACGTCAACTATTTGTTGTGCAAACTAAGATTTCTCAGCAGCGACGGGGTTGGGATAAAAAAAATAATAAAGTTAAGCAGCTATTGTTAGAGATGGCTCTACTGACAGGGTCCTCTTATAACGCCATATTATGCTAGTATTTGATTACAAAATACATAGTAAAGACGTAAAAGAACAATTAAAAATAATTCCGAGTCTTAAAAAAATATCTCCAAAACGTTCAAGCTATTAATTAAGAAAATTAAAAAATAACATGCGTTAATATATTACAATGATACAAAAATTTACCGATTAATGTTTAATTTTAATACGTCTAATACGAATTTGTCTTTCGCGAGTATTTGTACAATTTATTCAAAGCGTGAAGTTATTATCATTATCTACTTTTTCATTCTCCCATGCTCATTAAGTTCAATCTTTATTAACTACAGATTCACTTAGTATCTTAACACTCTCCAGTCCTTCCAAACAAAGAATAAATTGTAAATATTTTCGTACCGGGGATCAACCGATACC
>DWCF01001785.1:0-27768 GCA_018230265.1 Delias oraia | reverse complement strand
CACTACAGGCCGAGATCCGTTTAGTTGTTTCTAATCCATTCAAATTTATATAAATAAACGTCCACAATAAATCTAAGTAGAATTATAATTTAACTTTAACTGCACAAGTCGAAAAATATTCCTATAAACCGCACCTTTATAAGTCGAAAGTTTTAGCAAACAAATCCAAAATGTATTTCGAAAATCTTGTAAACTGGAAAACTCACTAACTCGACTTTTTTAGCGTTACCCTTGACATTCGAGTTATCGAGATCCCACTGTATTTATATTAAACTATATGGTTTAATATAAATGGGTTACACATCACAGTCATTCTTTCAGTGTTTTTATGGTATGCCGGACAATGAACCTGGCGGATCTCGTCTACGGTAAAAGATCAACGCCGCCCATGGAAAACCGCGCCATAAGCCGCGCTTTGGTTGTGGCCGGTTTTTTGTGCCGCTTTTTGAAGGATTCCCTATATCTCTACCCATTCAGCAAACAGTACTGTTTCACGCTGCTATTATTATTGTAGTATAAATCTTATAAAATTACTATAAAATGTTAAAAAAGTGTCTCTATTTTTCAGATTATACCACCACACCATTACCTGTCTTCCTGTTTATCCCAATGAACTTGATATTGATTCGGAGAACGAGACAGACCCGCTCTGGCTGCAACAGAAGACGATGATGATGATAGACGAGTTTACCGATGTGAACGAAGGCGAGAAGGAATTAATGAAAATGTGGAACCTGCACGTTATGAAATACAATTACGTTGGGGACTGCCAAATACCGCTTGCTTGCCAGATGTTTCTTCAAATGAAAGGCAAAGAGCTCTTGGAGAAGAATCTCTATAGAAATTTTATTCTTCACATGTCCTCGTTGCACGATTTCGGCCTGATCAGCTCGGTCGCGCTGTATC
The DNA here is from genome assembly GCA_018230265.1 of Delias oraia. Classification (NCBI taxonomy): domain Eukaryota; kingdom Metazoa; phylum Arthropoda; class Insecta; order Lepidoptera; family Pieridae; genus Delias; species Delias oraia. The sequence continues at coordinate 26,862 of DWCF01001785.1, read as the reverse complement.
AAACTGTGCAAATGCTGAATCAAATGCTCGCGGACAACGCTGAAGCCAAAGAAAAGATGCGCGTCTCCCTCAAAGCGCAAAGGGAACATTGGAACGCCGTTGGTAAGTTCCAGCAACCGGTCATCATTGATTCAAAACCACAAACGACCACTGCCAAGCTGAATGTGGAAGCGTCGCCATCTGTGAGGCGGAAAATATCGAATTTACAAAATGCCAATAGAATGGCGAGCACTAGTTCAAATTTCAAATCGGCGAGCCCTGCACCCAATGGTGAGAAGCGAAAAATGTCATCAGGCAGCATTCAAAGTCGGAAACGGTCTTCCATCTCGGAGAGAAAAAGCTCCGTATAGCAATGGTTACGAAGGACCGCTCTCAAATAAGGCTGCATTTTTCAGTGATCTTGTTGTGATTTGGAAATGTTTAGATTTTGTTCAAAGCTGTGACGCATGGAATTGTTGAGAGAAATTAGATGTATGATTATACAGTACGGTATGTCATTTTCCTCTGTGGGATTCAATTAAATTCAGTTATTTTCCTCATTTAGTTATAAGTATTCCATTAAATGGATAGCAAGAGTTATGTTTGCTAAATTATACTTTATCTCGATCGTGGATCTCTTTATATACGTATGGCTATTCATGTATCTCGTATGCAGTCGTATTAAATTTTAAATCCTATTTTCCCTTAGCAAAAACTGTATTGTGTTATTCATTTTTGATTATATTTTCTCGAAAACTAAAAATATATAGATATAGCTTACAATAGTTTAACAAACTTCCTTCATCATACGTAATACTTCAATGAAATTTATTTTGATTGGTTAAATTTTGATAAGTCGTAACAAAACATTTTTCGATATATTATAGGAAATATACTGAGTTTGGAGGGTAGTCAAATTAAAAATGACATAATAGTTATTCAATTTCAATTTGTTTTTACAAATTGTCGGTCCGTATTCTTGAACAGTTCTTTACTTGGTAAGTAAAATATTAATCCAATTCACGGTTCAATAGACTGATTAAAGACTAACTTTGATAGTATTTAAAAAGGTTTTAGTTTAAAGTCGAGTCAATTTTACCCAAATAGTATAAGTAGTTATATTTTATTATAATATTAGTGATGTAAAATCAGATAAAATTGTAAAATCAGTCATTGGTATTAAATGTTGTTTGTAATTCGAGTCTAGCAAACTTCATAGGAATTTACGATGACCTATAACTGTTACAGATACTATAATAAGCGAAATTATTCTTTTTTATCGGGAAATGTTTAAAAGCAAATTATTTTTGTGATCGAATATAAGAACAAAATAATATTAATATTATTGTCTGTGTGAATTGTGAACTTTACGCGTGACTTTCCTGATCAAATATGTTAACATCGTCATAACTCATAGTATTAATTATAAAAATTGTCTTGAACGCGTAAAAACCCCAAAACTGATACGTTAGTAATATTTTCCCGTGGTGTGCGCGCTCTACTGCATGATGTCTATGTGCATTTGTAAGAAGTTTTTTTCTTTTCTGTGCAGAAATTACACGTCAATATATATGTTAATTTCTACTGATTTACTAAATAAGAAATCCCTTCAAACCCATCTCGTGACATTAGTAGCATAAAGTTTTATCTTCATTTGATAATTAGTTTTGTTTAATGTATAATTCCTATAAATATGCTGCCTCTTAATAATTTGACGCAAAAGTATTGTTTGTAAAGATGTAGAATTTTACTATTGATAAAACGCTTTATTCATTCATCGGATTTAACTCACAAGTATTTTAATAATAGACTCGGAAGAGAGGCTATAGACAATAGATGTCACACTTTTTTGATATAACCTAATGGATAAGAAATTTTTATGTATCACGTAAAATGAGAAATTTGTGGGGCTTGTACCGATTTATGAGAGTTTTCATAATTCAAATTAATGTGCAATGCTGTTATGCCATGTGAAACAATGTTTTTTATTCCAAATCTTCTAAAGCATCATACAAGAAGACTGTTATATTAATAGCCTTAAATATCATGAGGTTTTTGATAGCAATAAGATAAAGAAATGTACATTATCTTTACATATTACAAATAATTAGTTTGTCGTATATTGCCCCTAGAGTTATTTTATTTGTTACTTTTTTATTGTTTAATTTCAAATGTCACTATTATTGTACTTAGATAATTAAACAATTATTTAAAATATCTGACTATTCATTATATAGATAATATAACAATGCATCGGTAACACAATATTTTGAGCAAAATAAGTACATAAACAGAATTAATTATTCTTAGTTATCCTAAATACTTGTCAAATTTAGGTTGATAATTTTGACAACTAATAGTACAAATGAGGTTGTATATTATAATTAGATAAACAATTCGATTATGATGCTCTAAGGACTTTGCATTAATAGATATTTTGAAAAGAGTTGTGTTTGTATAAATTATGGATAGAAAAAATCATCATCTTCACGCAACACTCTAAATTTGACAAAGTGTATATACCTACATTTGCTTTTTATATAAAACACAGGAACCTTCACCTGTGTTTATTGGCATAAAAATTAAAAATAGAACTGTCAAGCGTCGATGATAAAGCGAAAAATGAAAGCCATTTGACAAAGTTAACAAACTGAAATTTATTGTTTAAATAAGTATGTCACATTCGAAGAATGCTAGTAAATTAACTGATAAGTGTAGATTAGAAAGTCCCGTAAACGAAAGCGTAAGTCAGGAAGGTATGTTATACACATTATAAAATTCATACAAGTGGTAGCCATATAAACGGTCTTTCTATTTTTTAGATGAAGCAATAGCATGCTACCCAACGGAAAGCCATACTTATGCCGGTAAGTACTAATAATTTCTTTCTTTATATGGGGATACTTAATTTTAACAAACGAAATTGTGTTTCAGTAACAGTGTCCAAGAAATCTTCAAGTTCGGGGGAAGATGAAGCGTTATGTGCGGGCCAAAAATCCTTCATAAGTATACACTCAACCGATCACCTTTGTCAAGTGGCCGACATTGACAATCCAGGAAACCTCGAAGATTGTAACGTTGAAGTGCTAAGTTTAAACGAGGTCTTTCCTTCCACTTCCGAAGAGAGCTTGTCAAACGACGACGACGCTTCCATGGGCCGAAAGAAGAACAAGAGCAAGGGCGCAATACAGAAATCATATTCAGCGAATGCGAGTAAATCTCCTTACGTGCCGACAAATAGTAAATCGTCAACTGTGTCAGGACGCGAAAGAGACGTACTGGAGGCACAATCGTCTGTGTACTCTGATTATAATATCCCAAAAAACACAATGTATGTTATGGGAAGTAATCCGGGGGAGCCCAAAATGTCATATCAAGATCCCCCAAAAAAAGTATCAAAGACGGTAAATTTGATTATTGTGAAACTTTTATTATTACAGATACGCTTTTACTAGAGATACGGACAAAACTAAATAAAATGTTCTATTTTTGTAGATGAAAAAGTTCCTCCGCAATATAGACAAACATAAGAACGACCAAATGGCCAAAAGCGGCGAAAAAGCGATTAGCAAACTAACAACGATGCGGGGCATCCTCAAAGATGGGCGATGCGGTCCCGAATGTACAGGAGACTCAACGGCAAAGGATACGGAGGAAAATAGTTAGTTTTTATGAAAACTCAATTCTAATTTTAATTTTAATGAAAATTTAAACCTTTAAATTTTCATTTTTTTATTGTATAGCGGACAACAGAGAACATCGTCGGCCATGGAAAATAGCGTCGAAGTCCGTGCTTTTGGTTGTATTGCCGAATATAAACATAACAATCTTTTAGATAATATTGCTGATATTTGCAGCTGAAGATATACTGCCCTATCAAATGGAATTCGCGTCGCACCTCAATTATACAAAACACGGCCCTGATAAAAATGTATCGTTCAATACACAAGTGGTCATCATACATTTCACTGGTGATCTTTGTGTTGGACAGAGTATTGAAACATTGAGCAAAGAGAAAGACCAGCAAGCAAGAAATTCGGAACTAAGGAAAACCTATCTTACAAAGTACAATGAACTATGGCCGACGCAAAAATAACCCTTATTGACAATTTCATTGATATAATGTTATTTTGTTTATTTTGTACCAGTCGTGTTTTGTATGTATATTTATTTTTAATATACGTATTGCAACCTTGAGGGAAAATTAAGTATTCGAAATTTTAATGAAGTCATACAAAACAGTTAATTGTTTTTGTTTCGGAATAAAAATCCATTAACATCGCGACAACAAGAGATATTCTCCAAAACATAACATTTAATATTTCAAAATCTTGTACTAAATTTTTGGACAGGTTTTGGAAGAATCCGCAATAAAACAAGTTTCAACATACTAAGATATATTTATCTATAACTTTTTAATGTTATATTGAGCTAATTTTCCACAATACCAATTCCTTTACACGATCGTATGTAAAGTATTTAGGAAAATTAAGCGTCAGTTGTTCAACAGTCCAGTCACCTTTAACTTTATCTAATAACGTCAGGAATGTTTCGTAGCACGGGGCTATAGACTCCATGTGCTCTATGGTGAATACATATCGCTTCTCTAGAACAATGTATATAGTCTTCGGTGGATTCGTGTTGAGTATTTTTTGAATTGTCGATACAAATGCCGAAGTAACATCGTCGTCGTAGATTACTAAAATAAAATAATGTTATTTATGTTCTCAAACTATCCAGATAACATCCGACAACGGAGCAGGTGGGTCAGAGAACAACGCCACTCATGAACAACTGCACCACAGTCCGCGCATTGGTTGTGTTGCCGGCTTTTTACGCCGCTTAAGCGGCTCTCGCACTCACTTACTTTGCGAAACACAGTACAAGTACCGTTTCAAGCTGAGTATTCCGTGAGCCCGGGTATCACTTCGGATGAGCTGGCCAAATTTGTGCTTCAGCATAGCTCTCCCGTGGGTAAAAATAATAGGAGTAACGAAACTGTGTTAAGAAAATGTCTCCAAATAATATAACAATAAACTTAGCGGCCTTTCCTCCCGTATTGGTTCAACTTCTAATAATAAAACACTCATATTAAATATATGAAAGGTTCTTACCATCAGCAGCTATGATTATATCAGTTTTTTCAATTTCTCGACTCAAAGAGGAATTCCAATTAATATTTGAAAAATCTAGGGGTAAAACTTTGAATTCTGATTTTAATAACTGGGCATTGCATTTAGCGTTAATTTTTATTAATTCTAATATACCGCCTAGATCAATATCTAAAAAATAAATAATTTGATGGGTTATAATCCAATTGATTTAAGATAGATCTTAAATCAATTGGATTAGAAATATTTATAGCATCAATGTTTCTATACATTCTTTTTCAAGATACTGAAGTGGGTTCTGGACCGCATATGCTTGTCCACCAGATTTATACAAATTGCTTTTTTTAATTACTATAGTTCTAAATAAAACTATGTTAGACCAAATAGGGTCATTCAATTCATCATTCAAATAGGATCAATTTATTTTACTTCATTGAAGATCCTATATATCACTTTTGATTTGTAAAATATTATTATATACATATGACGTATTAAATATTCATTGACGTAACCTTTTTACCTGTGCATATGACTTTCTTAGCAAAAATGGCAGCAACGAAACTAGTAAGACCCGTTCCTGCACCTAGTTCTAAAATGGTCTTCCCTTCTAATTCACCATTTGTTCCTAGATGTATAAGTAGGTCTCCTAGTAAAAATGCTCCTCTCCAAACTTGAAGACCCACTAATGCAATCTTTGTTTCAAAACTATGCTCTAAAAAATTAAATATATGTGTTTGGAAAAACTTTATACAAACAATTGTTTAATAATAATATTGCGATTCATAAATATCAAGATAATTATTGTACATAAAAATAATTTTATAAAATTATGACACTATAAAACGTCGTAAATAAAAAAAAAACTAATGATAGTTTTAACAATAGGGCATTTACGATAGTAGTAGTACTCAAACTAGATAAATATGTTAATTCTTACCAATTTTAATAACTTCTCTGCTTGGTCTATCAAAAACCAAATCATTATCTTCATCATAACTATGCTTTATTTTTCCTTTTGGTAGAAGAAATGGGAATTTAGATATAATATCTGTAAAATAATATGAATAAAAATTATTTGTATACATTTTAATATTTTTTAAAATTTATAAATCTTACTTCCTTTCCTACTTGGTGCACCATCAGTTTTGTAATTATATTCATCATATATTTCTGAAACAACAGTCATCTCTGACATCTGCAAAAAATTTGGAATCTATATAAATAGTAACTATAAATTTGCTACAAAATATAATGTTTAATTAATGTAATGTAAAATTATAAAATATAATATAAAGTTTTAAATATAAAAATATGACTTAATTATAAATATTGTTTAATCTATATATCTAATGTAACTTGTAATTTTAACTTAGCCTTACAGTTTAAATTGATATGATATACAAGCTTCAACAACTAACTAATGTGAGGAAGTAAAGTAAAAATTGGATATCATCCAAATTTAAAATTCTAAAATACATTGACTAGTCTATGATCGAAGGTCAGTCGATTTAATTATGTCTTAAGCTTAATTGTCCTGATTCAGTGCTAAACTAAAGAAAATTCAATGGATATTAAACACTTTAGACGGGAGTAAACAAATAAACAATTTCTAGATCATTACAAATTAAATAAGCTTAGTAAAATACCTACATTATATATAAATATAATTGATTTTCATAATAAAGTCATAAATGTGAGTAGCAATATATTAACCATATCTGGAACTAATTAGGGGTAATGTTTAAAGTTCTTTATAATGACAATATATGATTAAATATTATTACTTTCACTATCGTAATTTTAAACGAGAGTTTCGCGCAAATATTTTAAAGTTGAGTGTGAAATTGGATTGGGACAGTGGTCAACACTCAACGTTCAGTCTCAACTAATGATCTAAGGGGTTATTTATATGGCTGACAATAACATTAGTTTGACAAAATAATCTCGGCTAGTACAAAGACAGTATACTATAAAACTATTATGGTAACTTTAAATACAATATTAACTTAAAATATAACTTTTAATTATTATTATAATATTTAAATAAAATATAGAGTTTGTAATTGTCCGAAATATGAAAACTTGTCCAAATACCACTACCTCTATAAAAAAATTGTATCTATAAGAACACTATTTGACCAATCATAGCTCAACACACGATCGACGCTGCCACGTCGAGTGAGACAGTCGGTGCGGGTGTGAAGTGGCATTTTCGGCTATTTGTTAAGTTTCGTCTTCCGAGCAGGAGATAGTTGTTAGGAATAAAAAGTGAATTATTTAAACATGAAATTTTTGCTATCGATCTGTGCGATAGCCCTTTTGGGTTCCGCTATCGGAGACGAAATACCAACAGAAGACAATGTTCTGGTGCTGACCAAGCCGCTATTCGATGATGTACTTTCCAAGACAGAGTTTATTTTAGTTGAATTCTGTAAGTTATCATTTTTTTAAGTACTGCTCAACGGTATATCGTATTGTTAATATAATTTCATTTACTTTTAATTGTACATTTAAAAAAACTAAACATGTTTGACAAGGAGCCGGTCGGCTTTTTTATATGCGTAATCTGTAATATTTTGTATACGTCATAGATGCACCATGGTGTGGACATTGCAAATCACTCGCTCCAGAATACGCGAAAGCAGCTACTAAACTTGCCGAAGAAGAATCACCTATTAAACTCGCTAAAGTTGACGCCACGCAAGAACAGGATCTGGCCGAGCAATACAAAGTTCGTGGATACCCAACACTCATTTTCTTCAAGAACGGCAGCCCTATTGAATACTCTGGTAATTATTCTTATCATGTTACACTGATTTCTATAATATTGTAAATTAATTGATTGATAATCAATGTTTTATAAACATGTTTCAGTCATTTGTACTTAATAAACATTGTTTACATTTCTACATTGTTAACAGTTACGTACTTAAAAGGGCACATATTAACAGTATTTTTTTATTTTTTAACTAGGTGGACGTCAAGCTGATGACATCATTGCATGGATAAAGAAGAAGACTGGACCACCAGCAATCAATGTTGCATCATCAGAACAGGCTAAGGAGCTCATTGCTGCCAACGCAGTCATCTCCTTTGGTTTCTTCCCTGACCAGACCACCCAAAAAGCTGTTGCTTTCCTTAACACAGCTGGTTTGGTAGATGACCAAGTATTTGCCATTGTAACTGACGAGAAAGTGATTGAAGAATTGGAAGCAAAGGCTGAAGATGTTGTTCTCTACAAGAACGTAAGTTATAAATGTTTGATAGTACTGTTAATGATACAACTTCATTTTAATATACATTTATGTTTTCATTAAACAATTTATATTAATACATCTCTAGAGAAAACTGGTTTTAGTTTCTCTACCAGAATTGTTACAACTTTTTATAATATTAACTGACATTTTGATATGTAAAAACAAGATTGATCTTTAAATAGTTTATTTTTTGAATTCATTTGTTAACAAATATTGAATGTCATTGTCTTATATAACAAATTATTTTTATTCGATTTTGTTATTATTAATAGTTTGAAGAACCCAGTGTCAAGTTTGATGGTGAAGAATTCAGTGAAGATGTCTTCAAGAACTGGGTGTTTGTCCAGAGCATGCCTACCATTGTTGAATTCTCCCATGAAACTGCTTCCAAGATCTTCGGTGGACAAATCAAACACCACCTGCTTTTGTTCCTGTCCAAGGTAATAAGAATATTTTAATATACAGTGTAAACTCCATGTAACGTCCCTTGATTTTACGACAAACTCCCTAAAGCGTCGAAATCAATTGGCTTTAGTTGGTTTAGCTTGTCTTCCACCCACCTTTTCTTCTCTCCATTTAAGGACAATTCTTTATAACGCTATAAAATGCATAGTCCCTTCAGTGTCGTTATATAGAATTTACATTGTAATTAACTAATCAATAAATTTTAATAAATAAATACCTGTTAAAATTTAATGTTCGTAACTTGGGTCCAATTAATTCAAGATATTTTCATTGTATAGTCTTATATCATATACTATGAAAATATAAGGGTGGCATGTTAAATTACATGGCTATGTAAATTCTTACCAAACAAGAAAATGAGTATTATTATTCTTGAATTATTATTGCACCTCCAAAACTTACACTTAGCTGTTTTAAAATTCAAGAAACCAAGGACAAAAATTACCGACACGAATTCGCCACTCCACGTGGCTTAAAAACGAAAAACAAAACACGCATTATATAATTCTCAATTATTTTATTTTAATTAATTTTATCTGTTGTCTAAACATGTTAATTTTTCGTGTAATTTAGTATGGTTGATGACATTTTCAAGGTCAAGACACAATTAAATGATAATTTATTTGCAAATTTAATACGTATAAAAGTAAATGTAGTCTCGTAGCGAAAGTTGAATTAACAGTTGTGACCTATTTTTTTGTTGCATTCAATTAGTGTCAAACTCTTCACGCTTAGTAATTGTGGTTCAACATTTGTGAAAGTAATAACGATATAGATGTATCACAAAAGTGATAGGATGTTATATTGAATCATTAATTTCAAAGTCTAAAGCTTTGTCTTCTTAAACATTAATATTCAAGACAAACGTTGTAGGCCAATGAACTGCAAAGAGCATTGCCCTGATGCACTGTTATTACGTTGTGATAGAAAAACGTAAAAATCTATATTGAAATAGCGTTTTTTAGTAGTAGTATGTGTTGCAAATGGTGATAATTTTCTCTACGACAAATAAGGTTTATCGTCATTCTATTATTCTTTATATTGACACAAATGACTTCATGTATCGAAATAAATGACTTCATGAATAAAATAAACAATACATTTATAAAAATATGTATCTAAATGCAATGTAAATCTATTGCGTGCTTAAAAATTGTAATTTTAAATTTGTAAACAATGGACACATATATTGCCAATATTTTTTAATGTTAATAGAAATTGCGCTAAGGTATCACAAGCATTTTTTCTTATTTTTATTTACATTGTGTTTGTAGAAAAACGGTGACCTTGACAAGTACTTGGAGCCCCTGAAACCCGTTGCCAAGACTTACCGCGAGAAGATCATGACTGTTGCCATCGACACTGATGAGGATGACCACCAAAGGTATAAAATAATATATGTATATATATATATATACAAACATATAAATGATAATTTTTTTATGATTATAGCGGGCACCGCCCATGGACAGCTGCGCCACAATATGCGTTTTGGTTGTGTTGCCGGCTTTAAACAGTATAATTTCTAGAGCCTACGATATCGGATATTTTCACTCACTAAGCGAAGCACACTACAAGTACTGTTTCACGCTGACCAACATTTTGTTTCTTGAAACATGAATCGTATCAGCTATTTAATTGGTAATTTCTTTATTTACTTGTTATTACTCTTAGAGAACATTTAGTTAAAGTTGACGATAGCATAGTTAAATGTGTTTATATTTCTCGTTATAGAATCTTGGAGTTCTTCGGCATGAAGAAAGAAGAAGTGCCGGCCGCACGTCTTATCGCCTTGGAACAGGACATGGCCAAATACAAGCCCGCCACCAATGAACTCACAGCCAATGCTATTGAGGTAAATATTACAAGCATTCCGTTTTTATTTAATACTTTTACAAAGGACACTACTAGGTTGTTATAAGTTTTTATTAGTAGGCATTTTTAACCCACTAAAAAGGGTTTTTCAATTTTTGGCTGTGATTTTTTTAATTATTCTTTCCAAAGAGGTAATTACTATAATTATGAGATAATTATATATTTGTTCTCTGGTTTGTAATCACTTTGTCGGGGTGTTCTACTTATCTTCAATTTTACAAGTTATTTTACTTAAAAAAAGATTAAATGTATTTTTAGTACTTAAAGGAAATCGGTTTATCAATTTAAGGAAATTTGTCACAGCCTTATCAATAAACCGATACGAATTTACTGTAACTATGGAAAATCTTAAGCAAATACTAATTATTTGAGTATTAATACAGTAGCTGATAAATGAATTAAAATGGACAATAATTGATGAAAGTAGAACAAAGTCAAATTTAATAAGAAAACCTTTAGGTTTGTTGTAAGAGTATGGTTGGGAAAATAATTTTATGGGAGTAACTAATTGTCTGTAAAAAATGATCAAATATGTCTGTCTGTCCTTGCTGAAAATACGTTTTTTTAACCTAATAGATCGTTTAGTAAATTGTACAATATAATTTAAAGTATTGTGAAACATTAACTTTCTTAGTAAATATCGGATATACGCGACATATTTACCATCGCATCGGATGTCAAATATTATTATATATTGTTAGATTCCATGTTTCGAATAAATAAATGGCTTATCGAGTTTTACTATCAGTTGCCATGGCAGTAACCTTTGACATTTACAAAATATTATCGTGGCAAGGCGGCGATTAGACGGTGTTATTAGAGATAAATGCCTTTAGATACTATTTTATTATGTAAGTATTTTCGATAATAATCATTCAATTGAGCTCATCTGCATAGTTTTCGCCTGTTTAGTTTAATACGACTGAACTCATTTGATGTAATTTTTTTTAAATAATTAAAACAACAAGAAACTCTTTATCAATTTAATTGTTTGTTCTAAATGTAGCTAATGCATTGTTGTCAGGTGTATTTATTCAAATGAGCTTGAATTGTGAATTACCTAACATGTATTAATACTCAAAAATTGTATCTTTATAAAATTAGGAAGTATAATGTACACCGCGCTTTCTGATTGTACTGTGAAAGTTTACCTAAACCAAGAGTTGGTACTTTGATGAATGAAATAGGAAGCTTAGAAAGATAAGATTAGTGCTAACAGTCTTGATTTACTGAAATATATATATATATATATATATGATTCATTCAATCACAGTAACCATTGATAAAGTTGTAATTATTTAATAACCCATTTAATAGGTAGTAGTTTAGATAGTAGTATGTTATTTTTAAAATTACCACGCTTGCTTTAAATAAAATTTTAATGTTATCCAGTTAATGAATCATAACCCCGCTACAGGAATTCGTCCAATCTTTCTTCGCTGGTACTCTGAAGCAACATCTCCTCAGTGAAGAGCTTCCAGAAGACTGGGCAGCCAAACCCGTCAAGGTGCTGGTCGCCTCCAACTTCGATGAAGTGGTCTTTGACACCAACAAGAAAGTCTTGGTTGAATTCTACGCGCCATGGTAAGATATATCTAAAACGATCATGACGCTTTAAGCGTCATTATAAGTATCACCACGCTCCTTTAATTTTAACGGTTTTAATTGTTTGGGAATCATAAAAAGTCAAATTTAGACATAATAATGATTTTACATATGTCGATGTATATATTTAAAACAACTAACGGTACCCAATACGAAACATTTCTTTTTATGATGCAATATTATTAATTACGCGTTTAAAGCGCACTTAAACTAGTGTTCTCATTGTTAAACATTTTTATTATGTTGATTCAAGTGCGGTAAACTCGTTAAGACGTATTCAATCAATACAATATACGAGTATTATTTAGTCGCATGGTAACCGACCGCAAACAGATTATGATAGCGTAATATTTCGTCATCATTTAAATGACCTTCGTTTTGAGATATAATAATAATACCGAGAGCAACGTTTTACGGATAGAAAGTTTTTAAAAGATTCATAAAGATTAGCAATATTATTACTAAATCAGATAGAATATATTAAATTAAATGTAAATTAATTATATTCTATAATCGTCGAAGATAATTAAATACGTTAAGTTTGAAAATCGCAATTTTTTAAAGTCATACTAACTTTACTTAAAGATGTCAACAAGACGATTAAATTATCTTTAATTTCGGAAATTCATCAAAAATCATACGAAATCTATATAACATAAAAGAAAGTCTTTATAACTCAAGAACGTCTGAAAATTTATGGGAAGATAGCTTAGAACCAGGACAAATAGGCTACTGTTTATCTCAACACAGAAATGGAGGGTAATGTTTTTAGTGTGTATCTGTTTTTCGGTTTTAGTGGGCCCATGGATTGTGGTTCATAAATGAATCAGGTAGGTAAGACGAAGTCTTCCTGTATTATTAATATTATTATATAAAAGAATAAAAAAATGATTTATTTAAGATGAAATTGATTATCCTCCAGGTGCGGTCACTGCAAGCAATTGGTGCCGATCTATGACAAGCTTGGTGAACACTTTGAGAAAGATGACGATGTGGTGATCGCCAAGATCGATGCGACCACAAACGAGTTGGAACACACCAAGATCACCTCATTCCCCACCATCAAGTTATACACCAAGGACAATCAGGTACCTTATTGAGAATTCATAAAATGTTTTCTTTTTTTAAAGACATTTTTGTATATTTTATGTCGATAAATATAAAATTAAAAATACCGCTTAAGCGGCGTAAAGAGTCGCCAACACAATCAAAGCGCGGACTGCGGCGTGGTTGTCTATAGCGGCGGTGTTCTCTTACAATCGTTGCCCGTGCACCTGCGGCCAGCAAGGGTTAGAGCTGTCCCTGGCCGAGGGCCCGCTTATTCTAGATTAGTTTTTATATAAAAAGTATCATAGTAAAGTTTTATATTACCTTTTTACTGTGAAATGTATATTTAATCAATATTTCAAGATACATAGAAATAACAATATATTACTTCAGGTCCGTGATTACAACGATGAAAGAACATTGGCTGCTCTCACCAAGTTCGTTGAAACAGAAGGCGAAGCATCTGAACAAGGGCCTTCTGTGGTTAGTATATTTAAATCAAATCAAAAACGTCTGTATAAAATTAATTAATGTAAAAAGAAATCGTTACAAGTGGAACAGTCGATTTGATTCTGGATTTTATTTTGCTGATAAGAGAAGCTTCTCCAGATTATTTTTTTTCTCTGGCACTTCAAAGTGGTTTTATGGTTTTTACATATATTATTAATAAAACATTTTCTTTGCAGTCTGAGGAAGACGAGGAAGACGCAGCGCCTCGTGATGAGTTATAAGTAAATCGGCCAATCTCTCAAGAGACTTCCATAGATATAGTACTGTATAGATGTAATTCTAATCTAACACTTAACCTGTGCATTTTTAAGCTAGGCTGTTATTTTTATACGATTGAGTTGAGGTTGTTCTCTTATTTTCGTTGTCTATGAAAATTTTATAATATAAATATATTTGTTTATACATCTCTATAATCTCCAGCCGTTCTCTATGGCCTGATATTTTCCGATTAATACTCTGTCGATGCGCTCCTCGTTCGGACCACGGCAGTTATTTATTAAACAGTAATTTATTTCATGATCAGCAGCATTAGATTATGTATGTGTGTATATTTATAATTTCTGTATCATAATCGTTTTTACATTTCTTAGTACAAAGTTGTGTTACATCGAACAAGTGCGGTGGTCGTTTCTAACATTAATCTCATACTTTTATGTGTAGTTAGTTTCTCATCACAGGAATTGGTCGGTTAAGTGAAACATCTTTATGAAAGTGTATTTCTATAACAAAGGTGCTTAGAAGATCAAATATTTTGTAACGTTTGGTTAAAAAAATGTAAATATTGCTTTAAAAAAATCCGCGTCTGTTGTATTTATTGTGGATACAGAAATTGATAAATAAAAATTATTAAATAAATGTTCTTGTTTTAATGTCTCGAAGTCTAAAAGTAATTTAAACACTTACTTAAATTGCCGTTATTTTAATATTTGTAACACCTTTAAAAATCATATACAGTGTACTTAATGTAACGTCTAGGGACGTTTAACGACTAACTCCCCGAAGCGTCGAAATCAATTGAATTTGATTGTTTTATATACTGATACACTACATAGCATTACACCCACTTTCAAAAACCCCAACAATTGAGTAATAAATAGTACTTTCTAAGTTGCCAAAATTAGTAAAAAGTGTGCACGTTCTTTTATTGCTTAATTATCCAAGCCAGCAATACGGACGATCCTGAGCCTCCGAGCATTTAACAAGCTCTGGAAGCAGCTAAATTATTGGTATATTACTTCCTTTAACACCAAGATGCCTCAATATCGAAAGATATAAATGAAATAGGTAAATATTAAAAAAAAAATGACACGCAATAGCGTTCAAACACAATGAACACTGTCTATAATGTTATAAAATACACAGTCCCTTCAGTGTCGTTGAGTTTACACTATATAATTTATAACGGCTTGTATTAGTTTAATTTGAACATGTAGACTAAAGGGCAGGGGTAAGTTTGATTAATAATAATGAATAAAAACAAACTTATTAGCACATTTCATTTATTATCTTAAATACAACGATCAAAACACAAAATAACTCTTAAATTATTAACATTAAGCTTGTTCCATATTGAATTATCACATTGACACCAAATTTCAAAGTGAGACTAATGGAATGGTTAAGTAGGCGAATCATTAAATATGTAACATTACATAATAAGACCGTTGTAAGTTCAGTATAGACATACTAGATCCTATTCTAGAATGAGGCCTTAGTACCAAAATTAATTTTAAGTTATTCAGCGGTTTAAGCTGAAATAACAGTTATTTTGATGTATAATATGTATTTTAATTACCATTATTTTATAGATTTTTAGGCAGTTTTAAAATGCAATACCGAAGTATGTAACATGAAAAGATAATATAATACCAATAGTGATTCAATTTGACTTGAGGTTTTCTATGATTACCATTTTACCTGGTGTGTAAAATAATAAATATCATACTAATTGTACACCAGTACAACTCCAAAGCAATTAAATGCTGTGTATAAATTTATAATGAATTAGATTCCATTATATCCTTCGTATATCAACTACATGATGTATGAAGCTTGAATCTTTCTAGCTTATAAAGTGCAAAGATCAACTACTAAAGAAATGGGCGCAGCCTTGCCAATCTTTCTCCTAAACAATAATTTTCCTTTTTATATTGTAAACACATTCCAAGATGAAATTTTCACCGACCTTTAATAAAAAAGGTGGTTATAAGTATTTTTGTTATATCTGTAATTTGAAGTTAGGCAAAACTGTAGACATCTGTATTGTGTGATTAAAAAAATGCCTATTCAAAGATGAAATGCTATATTCTCTTATATTGTATATGCATTAAAGGAAGCTGAGAACACGTATAAGGTCCCACACTTAAGGCTTTAGTGCTATGATATATTATGTTATCGCTTTAATTTCTATTTGCAAATTGTGTATTTTGTAGTATCATAATATCTTAAGATTTTAATGCCTGAATTGATATTTCAATTACCATATTTAATTTAAAAGCAATTGTTTGATTTATTTTATTAAAATTTAACAATAAATAAATATACTTTATACAAATGTTTTTTTTAATGATTAAACAGCGTACACCTTTAATATACAATATATTAAATTATATGCTTATCCTAGGTAAAATTATATTAATTTTGATTAATACAAATGTAAAAGTTGATTCGTAATTTAATTTAATAATACAGTGTAAACTGTATATAACGACACTGACGGGACTGTGCATTTTATAGCGTTATAATGGAGAGAAGAAAAGGTGGAAAGGATGGAAGTCAAGCTAAACCAACTAAAGCCAATTGATTTCGGTGCTTTAGGGAGTTTGTCGTTAAATCGAGAGACGTTACATGGAGTTTACACTGTATAATCAATGCGACATAATATATTAATAATTTAATCTCAATGCTCTCTCAACAATCACTGCTTTTTCTAATAAACAAGCAAGTTTTGCAGAAAGCTAAACTATTTGTTAATTATGCAAAGAATGTGACATTAAAAAATATATTTAGATACGAAAAAACACAACCCGAGCTACAAACCTTTGAAAAATTATATATGAATACCAAACACACTAAGAATAGTTTACATTTAATGAGATACGCTATGTAAATGTTCCTATTTGGGCATATTAAATGCTTAATTTTTATATGAAAAAAAGGCTATTATATGTTAGGATAATCATAAGATGGAGATTTTTCTTGCAACAAAAATACGGTGCATTTCTTCACAAATACATTTGATTAAATTACTTTGGGGTAACTTTAACGACACTCCTACCGCCGCACAATTTCACCAGATTATATCATATTGTCCACTATATTTATAATAACTACATAATGGACTGAGTATTTTCAAGTGCAGTAACTATAGTGAAGATAACACAAAAATTAAAGCAATATCTTTAAATATAGTTTCTTCTTTTGTTTAAAAATTGATTTTTGTTCGTCATAAACTGAACTCAGTCCATTCCTGGAACCTAGTTGAATTAAATTTCTTTACGGTGGGAGTGACGCCACAAACCTGATCCTTCGAGCCGGGTCATTCATAGTGCGAACATAGAATCTTGGTCCTTGTTGATTTGCCTGTGTCGCGGGGTGTTATTTGTGTTCGAGCCGTTGGCGTCGGGGAGGCTGTCGGCGGCAGCCGCCCTCTCAGCGAGGAATTTCTCAAAATCGCTACTTGTAACGCTTTCTTGCCCAGCGTTCGCTTCCGAGGCGGCCTGTTCAATAATGTAAAATCATTTAAATAAACGTATTAATTATTCTATTACAAATATTTCAATTTTAATTAGAAAAGGACTCGGGAAAATTAATAGTGGTAAACAAATGTTGTTTTATATATAATTTGGCAATGTGGTGGCAAATCTTTTTAAAACAAGGATTGAAGTGCTTACTTCAAAATTAGTTATTATTACAAAGACGGTAAAATTGGTTGAAATTACGTAAAACAGTAAACATACGATAAACGAAGTGTTGTGATTTTGACAAATATAAAATAAAATCGATAACATTAAAAAATATGTTCAAAATAGCTTAAGAAAATAAAAAATAATAATACAGATGCTTATTTAAGGAGTGTTCACAGCAATAATTATTATTGTGCTACGTGACAAAAATAAACAAAAAAAAATCACCTTTTCTTGTTCTAACCAAGCCGATATTTCATCGATTTCTCTTTGATCCATTCCCGAGGGCTGTCAAGTAAACATAAACAAAAATATAAAATAAAAATATTAAAATAGAATTATCTCATCACCGCAAAAATAACCCATTGCTAGACAAAATTGGAAAAAATAATTGTATCACATAATGTACAGTAGTTTTCGCTTGGATTATTTTATGTTATAATAATTAAAGTATTTACTTACCAAGGCTTGTGTGGCGCGAGTGTTAGCGGCTGCTGCTAGGCCAGCAGATGTTTGCTCCTCCAGATTGTCTGCATAACTGCTTCCACTACGAAATTAAAATAAATAAAATGTTAAATTATTCATCGCAGTTCAGTTGAATTTTAACGCATTCCAATAAAACAGTCATAAAACATTTAACACGACAAACTAACCATTTTTCAATTATATATTGTATTAATTTAGAATTTATAATATAAAAATACGAGAATTATTACTAAACCCTAATAACAAAGGTAGCGTTGTATATACTCTATCCATGCTTGGTATAATAAAATTACATTAGAAATTGATAATTTACTACCGATGCTTTTAAAACTAAATTTCTCCATGGATCAACGACGTAGAATGCAAAGTTTCATCGCTTTCACCACGATGTTTGGCGTTCCACAACTGAGCGGTTTTTAAGACATTTTGTGCCGCGCACCACCTCTCTGTGGAATCACCTGCCAGTGGGGATATTTCCAAACCAATATGACTTGGGGACTTTCAAGAAAACTGCTTACATCTTCCTTAAAGGCCGGCTACGCATCCGCGGCTCTGCAGGGGTTGGGGTGTCCATGGGAGTAGGACCGCTTGCCCTAGGTGAGCGTCCTGCTCGTTTTGCCATTAGTGCTATAAAATTTTTTTTGCCGCTACAAAGATCTAACTCACCCAGTTTTGGAAGTTTCATAAGTGACGTTACGCGATTGCGCGAACATATCAAACTCGTCCTTCGAGCCGCTCGGCGATTTCTCGTTGGAAACTTCATTGACACCTAAACAATGAGGGAATAATTAACATATAATATATAAGAACTCTTTGCATCAACATCATAAGTAGTCTGTGGGCGTCATTATGTTTGAGCGCAAAACACGTATAAGAGTCGTCACATCAACATTCAATTTGGTTTAAGTTTAAACCAAAATTAAGCTAGATATTAGGAATATAATAGGAGAATTTATACCAGACTACTAGAATGGAGGGGGTTATTTTTAGCATCTCAGGATTCATAACTGGATCCGATAAGTGACATACTCCGAAAATTAACTGGTAATGAGAAGACCAGCAACGCACCCGCGGCCCGGCAAGAGCGCGGTGTCCGTGGGCGGTGGACCGCTCATCCTAGGTAAGCCTGCTGCCCGTTTGCCTCAGTTTACATAAAAAATATGTAGTAACTAAGTGAAATAGTATAATTTTGATTGTCTATAAGCAATAATTATGAAATTATGATTTACTTTATTTAAACAAGTAAAAGCGAAAAATAGGCGGCGATGGGCACACGGCGACACATCACGGCCCTTAAATGACGGCTTTATTGATGCGTTACCGGCCTTTGAAATATACAGATCGTACACGTGGGAGAGCCATGCTGAAGAATATGCCGACGCACTAATTGGCTCGGCTCGTACGAAGTGATACCAAGGGCTCACAGAATACTCGCCATGAAACGAGACTTGTACTGTTCCCAGAGTGAGTGAGGATATCGGAGGGCCTTAAAAGTGGCGCTAAGTGGCGTAAAAAGCCAGTAATAGAACCAATGCGCGGACTGTAGCGCGGTTGTTGATGGGCGGCGGTGTTCTCTTACCATATAGGAGACCCACCTGCTCCGTTTTCCGCTATAGAATTAAAAAAAAATAGAAACAGGTGGTGCATGGAAAATATTGTATATTACAACATAAATTCTTTGTGTGGTTTGCTGTAATACTTACTCAATTTAGCAATGTCGGGAATATCATCACTTAAATCTATGAGTGCATCTTCCTCCTTTTTGGGCGCTATAAAAAAGGATTCTTCATTATTAGAATGATTCAACCTTAATTTACCCATTTAAAACGTAGTTTAAACATTTTTTTCTAATATTAATATAACCTAAGGAAACAAATTAACAGTTAATATTATTATGTTCTTTTCGATTTAAATTTCAGAATTATATAAAAAAATCTATGAATACACATGTGTTGAAGGTATAGCCATATTTAAATTTATGCTTTACTAGGTATTGTTATTAAATTAAGTAATATGCTAAAAACTTACGCGACACAGTCCCGGGAACGCCCATGGCAGCTCCTAGAATTGCCGATGGTGTAGCCACACCGGCTACTGCATTTCTGTATGATTATTTTAAAATTTCCTTATATTATTTAATGGGTACATAAATTATTAATTTAACCAGAAATGGACACCAATATGTGGAATCAGCTGCATGGAGAGGTATTTTCAAAATATTACGACTTCGGGATTTTGAAAAAAAGAGCGTAACTATATTTAAAAGGCTGGCAGCGCATCTGCAACCTAGCAGGGTCTGGCGGTGTCCATGAGCAGAGCACCGTTTAACCTAGGTGAGCTTCCTGTTCGTTTGCCTCTCTGTTATCATATAAAATAGCCGTAAAGAAACCAATTTAGTATTTCTTTTAATCTTTAGTTTAATGTAGCTATGGTTTAATTTTTAACTTAAGTTAAAACTCATAATTATTTCCAGACTTGAAATAATTAATAGATAATTAAATATAAATGAAATGCATTAAAATTAAAGAAATTTTATAATACAGTGGAATCTCGTTAACTCAAACCTCTTTTAGGCGAAATCCTCATTATTCGAAAGAAAATGCTATTCTCTTCCGCTGAACCACTAAATACGTGGTATCTCCAATTATTTAGACTTTGTAACTCGAACAAAAACGAGACTAAGTTGTAGTTAGTAGAATATTTTGGCGTCTTACTTGGGACTTGTACGAGATCATAGCAATAAATCTAAGTCAAATTGTTGTTTAACTTAAACTCTACAAGTCGAAAAATATTCTTATAAACCGCACTTTTATAAGTCAAACTTTTAGCAAATAAATCCTATTTATTTCGATATTCTTGTCACCTCGAAAACTCATTAAATAGAATTTTTCATTTCCCTTGATATTTGAGTTATCGAGATCCCACTGTATTAATCTACTGACCGGTTACTTGTTAGTCTTGAGTGCCTCAACAAGAGATTGTGCAACTGGTCATTCGTGAGGAGAAGTTGGGCAGTCAGAGGACATTCGTCTGACACACGCCCTACTAGCTCCGCCACACGGCTTTGCATGGCACGCAGAGTCTCCGCCAACTCCTAAAGATACAATAAATTAATACTCATTAGAACTTTATTAATTACCTTTGTTATTATCTCGAATCAAAATCCGCCCAAGTCTACATACATTTCTCGAAACTCGATTTTTTTGGCATATCCCTTGATGAAACAATACAACTTGGGGTCCTTCAAAAAAGAGAGTACTAATCCTTAAAGGGCCGGCAACGAAGCTGTGGCCTGGCAATCACCGGAGCGGAATTCCATGAGCGGAGGACCGCTTATCCTAGATGAGCCTTCAGCTCAGACTTATAGACGTTCTACTGTATTAGATATGCATCTAAGGGCTTAACGCTTTCTTAACTAACTACACTCGGCGTCAAAAAATCGCAACTTTATGATTTATCAGTAAAAAGTTAAATCACTCCTAGAATCTAGCACATATATACCACGTGTGAAAAAATATATTATATATATTAATATATACATCTCTAGAGTGCACTTCAGTGCCTTTTCATTAATTACCTGTATCATTGACAAATCAATTACCATAGGTAATTAAAACACCATTCCAATGATATCCTACAATCATAACCTTATTGACAAAGTTTGAGTAAAAGTTGAGCGTGGGAAGTCCACCCACGAGATGGACCTTATAAAGGTCGCTGGAAGACGATGGATGCAGGTCGCTTCCGACAGGTATTCATGGAGGTCTAAGGGGTATACCTATGTCCAGCAGTGGACGTCTGACGGCTGAAATGATGATGTTGAATGATATTATATTTATTTTTTTAATTTTACATACGTCTAGCAGTTGTATATCAGAGTCGTGATGATGCGTGTACGGCTGCGCGGTTAGTTCGTTAAGCATATCGGTCATCACCGTCATGTTGCCTTCCACGACGGCCAAATCGGCGCGGAGTTTGCTCGTCTGACTCTCTGATAGAGTCACCTGTAAATAAATATCATTAAACGCCATTCATTAAAGCCACGCTGAAGCATATGCCGACGCCAAATTGGGCCGGCTCATCCGAAATGATACTACGGACTCACAGAATACTTAGCGTGAAACAGTACTTGTAGTGTTTCGATGTCATGAGGATTTTGGAGGCTCGTGAAATTTTACCGCTCAATGATGTAAACGCAGGTAATATAACCAAAGCACCCGCGGTTCTGTTTCCCGCTATACAATAAATTGTTATTTTCTATGATGTCACAGATCGATGACCTTTTTGCGTCATCTGTCTTACAACGTATTAGTACAGTTAGTTGACTATGGGGATTTTACAATTTTGATGAGTAAAATAAATCTCACTTTGAATTAAAAATATACTTAATTTAAAAAATATTAACAAAATTCTTAAAAAGTTGGTATTAAAGCTTTTATATCTAACACTGAGAATAAGCCTTTCAGACCAACTATAAAATCACAGTGTTTAAATGATTTCACATAGATTTATCATTATCGATAATGGTTGGAAATAAGATTGAATATTATTAAGTAATGTTTATATATATAATATTATATTTCTTGCTTAATACTTATATTGACGTATATATATACGTGATCTTTTGGATCCTTTCTGAAAATTGTGAAAAGTTTTAAACACTTTTCTGTTACTTTCTTTAAGCTTGTATTACATCGCCTGAAAAATATTACTCACCGCGCTAGTATTATTTTCGAGCGGCATCATATTGGGCGAGCTTGGCGCTATAACGTTGCGTTGTGGGGATCCCACAATTGGTTCTCCCCCATCGGGTACACTCTGAAAATTGCAGTAAACAAAATAGACTCATATTCATAGTCAACGGCACTGTATTCTTTTTAAGATTTCATAGTTTTCTTGAAATGTATCTATCTAAGCAGCGTAAAAAGCCAGCCACACAACCGTGAACGGCGATTACATCAAGAAGATTCAATAATTATTTTAACTATCAATATGCAAAGCAAACGTACATACTAATAAGGTAAATAAAAAGGTTTTTAAATAAAAAAAACAGTTATATATTACAAAGAAAAACATACAAAGTATACCCATTTTAATTTATAATTTGTTCAGGGTTCATGGACGACGTTATCACAAGAAAAGACTAAGTTTCGCTAATTTAGCGTGAGTATTATTGTCATTTATATGGAGAAGGCACATAGAAATCTGGTAAATGTTTTGACATTTCAGCGCCTTATATTTATTAAAGCAAAGCTATTCTCAGCCCCTATATCTGTGAAAATAGGTTTAACCTATTTGAATTGAGCAAGTACGTATGAAATAACTGTCGTTAGTTTATGAATGATGCAAGGAAATCGATGATTCTCAAGTGTTTAGCCTTTGGCTACGTTAACGATGATATTTTAATTATTTTACAATCATGAGGCGCACGTGGCGAACAGAAAACTTACTCGTTGTGGGGTGAATATAGGCGCCATTGCGTCTAAGTCGGTCATCGGGAACTCAACACCCTTGTTCCGTAATTCGTTGTATATTTGCACTACTCCCTGAAATTGATAAACACTTTTATATGTAAGTTTTATAACGTAGTCTATATGGAGTTATTATGACTTCACATTCGACCGGGGATGCAGGTCTAACATCTTCTAGTAACCAAATCATGTAACAATTTTATCTCTGCATGTTTTTTGTTTAGTATAGCGGATAACAGAACAGGTGGATCTCCTATATGGTAAGAGAATACTGCCGCCCATGAACAACTACGTCACAGTTGTGATGCCGGCTTTTAACGCCACTTAAGCGGCATTTGTAAGGGCCTCCGATGTCCTCACAAGCTCAACGAAATACAGTGGAGGCAGCGTTTCAAGTACAACTACTAATTCATCCTGAGTATTCTGTGAGCCCGTGGTATCACTTCGTAGGGGCCGGCCAAATTAGCTCGTCCACATATACGCTCTCCCACGGGTTTGACAGTATTAATACACTTGCCCGGCCACTGTCAAGTCCTTCCAAATACCGAATAAATTATAATTGTTTGTATCGGGATTCGAACCCAATACCTCTCGCTTTTATGGTAGTCCTATTAAACCACGTAACTACAATGCTTTCAAAAATGTATGTATACTGGAAAACCGATGAGATAGAGATAGTTCCGGCTTTTGACACGAACAATAAGGCTTTGTTTTGCCAACCGTCAAATAGTTTGTAAACGTAACCTACTTACGGTACAAAGAATAATAAACAAAATTCCGTAAGCCGAACCAATCTAAATGAAAAATTCGAACTCAGTCCGTTAAAAAAGTCATCACCATATTTCGTGATACTAATGTTTTATAAGTAATGGCGGGTTAGAGAACATTGACCACCCCGCGACAAACTGAACTTCTGGTTGTGTCGCCGGCTTTTTAAGCGTAAGCGGTATCATTTCAGTGTTATCTTAACCCCTCCAAAGACTGAATAAATTATAAAGATATATATTGATCAACGATTCATGTAAATAACTGATTTGGATTTATTATGAGCCCCAAAATTGCACAGCGAGAATAAACAGTTGAACAAAAGATTATTCAATTGAACTATAGTTAAATCACATTTGGACGTTGAAAATAATAGCAACAGATTATAAGCTTATATTATTAGCGGTCACATGAAGGTGAACCCAGTAAGTACCAAGTGTAATGAATACGAGGAAAGCAAATACCTTACGCGAGTAAGTCGGATCAAATTTCAAGTGTGAAACTATCCACGGTGAAGTTCCACAAACTTATTCTGCTGTTATTTCGTAAAATATATCGGTCAGTAAGGAGAGGTAGTGACTTCGTTGGTTAAAAAAATATTTTAAACAGAAAATTTTCCTGTTATGAAATTGTAAAAAGCCATATTCTACTAAGGGCCTTTCTGCAGTCATCCGTAACCAATTCGTATAAGTAATTTTTACGGTATAGTGTGTATGTACTATATTACGTAATAAGCATTTTTGAAAGCCTAAGTCGATAAGTAGTTTAATAAGTCTACCATGATACGGGAGGTATCTCGGGTATGAGTCCCGGTCAGGACAATTACATATTATAATTTATTCGTTCTTTCGAAGGGTTTGACAGTGGCCGGGCGAGTGTCTTAATACTGTCAATCTCGTGGGAGAGCCATGTTGAAGCAAATGCTGACGGATTAAATGGGTCGGCTCGTCCGAATTGATAACACGAGCTCCCAGAATACTGTATTTGAAATGGTAGATGAATTTGAAACGGTGCTTTAGTTGTGTTTCGCTGAGTGCGTGACGATATCGGAGGTACTTAAAAATGCCGCTCGAGTAGCGTAAAAAGCAGGCAACACAAACAATGCGTGGACTATGGCGCGGTTGTCCATTGGGCGCGGTGTTCTCTTACCGTTTAGAAGGCCCGCCTGCACTGTTGTCTGCTATACACCATAAAAAACCCTCATATATTTAGCATGTCAGCCACGATTCTGCAATGTTATGCATATGAGATGAGTAAAAATCAAATTATATTGAAATACTTAAAAATCAATGATAATGATATTGACTAATTGATTACAGATGGACGCACAAACCCTTAAACTAGATACATGAAACCCGAAATTTAAAAAAAGTGGGATTTGATGTGAAATCTTTTTTTTTCTGAAATGATATTTTACAATGCTATATTCGCCTTTTATTTTTCTTAAATCTTTACTTCCACTTTGTTACATTCTTAAATTTCATTCTTACTACCTTTACATTTTTTTATGGGAACGGTGGCAAACGAGCAGAAGGCTCACCTTGGATAAGTCACCGTCCGCACATGCACACCCCTAGCACTTACAGAGACGCGGGTGAGTTGCCGGCTTTTAAGGGATAGATACGCTTGTTTCTTAAAGGTCCTCAAATCGAATTGGTTTGGAAATACCTCTGAATCTATATAGTAGTGCAAAATGCCTTTAAAACCTTCAGTTGTGGAACGACCAACATCTATAATGATACGTATGAACATTACATTAAAAACATTATTAAATCTTACAGCCACCATAGATGCATCGATACTTCAAAATAAATTAGAAAGTGTAACTCTTCTCTGTTTATTTTAGACTGTAAATAGGCCGGCAACGCATATAATAATAGTTTAACCGCACGGTTATAACATATAATATTTTGGCTGGGAATTTATAAATAAAATTGAAGTTACCTGCAATTCAGGTTGATTTTGAAAAGCGTCCGCCCAACACTGAATGAGGCTCAAAACCTTCTCTTGTACAACTGTCGGTGGGTCATTTTTAGGACCGATCAATTTCACCTGTAAAACACAACAATTAAGGAAATATAAGGCATATGAAGTTTAGTTCACTGAAAATAAACTTTATATTTCAATCTAATCAGATTGTACTACATAGCAATGTAGTTTTTTTAGTATAGCGGATAACGGAGCATGTGGGTCTCCTGTATGGTAAGAGAACACCGCCGCTAATGAACAACTGCGCCACATTCCGCGCATTAGTTATGTTGTTGACTTTATAAGTCATTTAAGCAGCATTTTAAGGGCCTCCGATATCCTCACTCACTCTGCAAAACTCAGTACAAGTACCGTTTCACGCTGAGTATTCTGTAAGCCCGTGGTATCAATTCGGACG
>DWCF01001784.1:0-27782 GCA_018230265.1 Delias oraia | reverse complement strand
TATTTATGAGAAACACGTAAGGCAGACTCGGTGGGTAGTGTAGCGGGCAGAACGACGTCTGCCGAGTCTACTAGTATGTTTATAAGTTTTACTCGTCTGTTTTTGTATATTTGCACCCGTGGAAGAGTCATGCTGAAGCATATGCGCACATACTAATTGGACCGGGTCCTCTGAAGTGATAGAACGAGCTCACAGAATACTCATCGTGAAATGGTAGATGTACTTGAAATGGTACTTCTGCTTTGTTTCGCTGAGTGAGGATTTTTTTATTATAATAACGGTGGGAAACGAGCAGGAGGCATACCTAGGGCTAGGGGTGTTCCGCCCATGAACACTCCTAGCCCTAGTAGAGCCGCGGGTGCGTTGCCGGCCTTTAAGGAATTATCCCCGCTGCAGCTGATTCAACAGAGAGGTGGTGCGCGGCAAAAAATGCTTAAAAAACGTCCAGTTATGGAACGACAAACATCTAGGTGAAAGCGATGAAACTTTGCATTCTGCCCCGATATTCCATAGTACAATTCAGCAGCAGGTATCAATCCAAACAGCTACTCTCGACATTTTTCATGATAAATGCAGTAGACAATGCTGAGTGATCCAACATTTCTACAGAACGCCAAAGAGTCAAGCTGCTCTACGCTGAATGCGATCTAGAGGCAGAAGCTTATATTAAGTAGTTCTCGGGAGGATATTGGTGGCCCTTACAATTGTCACCTAATTCACGTGAAAAGCCAGAAAGACAAATAATTCGCGGGCTGTGGCCTGGTTGTTCATGAGCGTCATTTTTCTATTACCACATAAAACAAGGCAAAGTTTCATATTTAAAAAATATATATACTATGTGAACAACGTAGCAAGTTCTCCTGAAAGGTAAGAGAACACCGCCGCCCATAGATAACCGCGCCACAGTCCGGCCATTGTTTAGCAGGATTTTTAAGAACCTCCGATATCCTAATTCACTCAGCGAAACAGTAGAAATATCGTTTTAAGTACAACTACCGTTTCACGGTGAGTTTTCTGTGAGCCCGTTGTTGCACTTCGGACGAGTCGACTTAATTAGTATGTTAACATGGCTCTGCGACGATTATTTTAGGAGATTACGGTTCATCATTTCACCCGTAAGACGTCCACTGCTGGACATAGACCTCTCCCTTGGACTTCCATGAATACCTGTCGGAGGCGACCTACATCCAGCGTCTTCCGGCGACCTTTATAAGGGCATCTGTCCACTTTGTGGGTGGAATTCCCACGCTGCGGTTTATTATGAAAAACTCAACAACCATCTATTCATTTATTTCTTAAACAAGTGAACATAAATAAATATACATAACAGATCAACGTATAGAGTATAATTTAATAATCACTATAAATTTTCGAAAAATATAACTTTGTACATAACGTTATCTCGGCTACAACTTATCACGACATATTGGGTAACTATACGGACTTTATTACATCTATTTCGTTTATTTTTTTATCAATATTATTAATCTTTGACACCAAATCGTTTCCAATATATTATCTATAATTGACCTTAATATATAATCCTATAAACTCCACACCAGGCTAACCAATTCCTAACAAAAGGTACACTGCTTATTAAAATATTTCCCGCTTAATTGCTATTTCAGAAATTAAGTAACCCGCTGAAGGGAATTTCAAGTAAAAAAAGTAATTAAATATATTTATATTTTTTTCAATTTTAATAATTAATTACTATTGCTCTATCACTCATTACATTACATTACTCAAAAATTGATACTAAATTATTAATTTGTTTTTATTGAAAAGATACGATTTACCTACAATAATATTATACAATATTATTTTACAGGTAGGAATAGTATTGAAACATTGCACAACGATTGAACAAATGATTGAGCGAGTTTAATATTTATTGCGCAGTATTTTTATTTTCGGAGCGATAGCAATCGGTCACGGTGTTATTTTTTTAATATTTGTTTGTCAATTTTATTTAGAGAGTGTATTGAACGTTTGAAATAAACGGAGAGAGTCAATATTATTGCACATAAACCGTTTACACGGTGTAACTTCCTCTGGTATTCACACTCACTCAGCGAGAGAGTACAAGTACCGCAACCGCGCTGAGCATTCTGTGAGCTCGTCAGTTTCCACCAATTTTCTTTCTCTCTCTAATATAGAGTTTCCCTTCTCAACTGATTCTTCAATTCAAAAAAAATTCAGCTATAGTTTTGGCACAAGTTGTATAATTTCTAGAATCTGATAAGTTCGATGATTTTTTTTATGATTGTAAACATTGTAAAGTTTACTTAATCTGTAGTTTAAAAAATATTAAATTAGTAATTACTGATTCCTATAGCATATTTCTATGTTTTTGTAAGTTATAATTATTGGCAACACCTATATAACACAAGTCTGACCATTGCAGCGACAATATTCACCAATCAAACAATTTTATATAAACGCCTCATATTAAGATTGAAAATGTTGTAGCCGAGATATTTTTAAATAAATTCATCTACTTAAACTATACAACTATTTAAAAAAATTAAATATGATGCTTGCGCGATGAACAATCACGTCACAAATCCATTACTTGGCGTCGAACATTGAAAAAAAAAATACTATATACCCCATTAAAATTTTAAAAAACTTAGGCCTTTATATAACATCAACATGAAGACATTTTCTCATATGACTATATCCGTACATTGATATGTACGCATTATAATTAATTAAATTAAACAAAAAAATATTAAATCTTGTCTTGAAACCCATATAATAATATGGGTTTATTAATATGGGCACAAAAACCCATTCATGATAATATATTAGCAGAGTGCTTACCATTTTCAACGATTTTCTTGTCTAATTTAATAATTTTTAACATTATTTCCATCACAACGTATAAAAGTACTTATGAATAGCTTGTTTGACGAATTGTGCTTAAAAATAAAAAATCCACAAGAGAACACAACCTGTAGTTTACTTATATGGTATACTTTAATAGTAGGAAGCGTAAAACTTATAAGAGGTTCATGGCCTCAAAAGCCTATCGTGACGTCATAGGTACAAGATTCAATCAAGGCTACTTAATATGCCTTTAAAAAGATCAATGACTATACATCCAGCTTAAGAAATTAATCCAATAGGAGGCTACTATTATAACAAAACTATTTACGATTTTGTCTTTTGATCTACAATAGTTAATAACAATTATATATGAAAACCTTTTGTGAAGGTTCTTAAGTCGTATTCTATAACTTCTACAATCCTTATCAATTACATCACCATATATAAATCTTATAAAAATTTAACCAAACTGTAATTGAAATTACTTTCAATAATTATTATTAACTCAATCCTGCCATAGTAATTCCACACAAGATAGCACCAATTAAACCTCGCGCAAGTATCACTAAGTGACTTTTTACTTCTCTTTCTCTTTCTCTTGTACTGGTCCCTGTATATAGTTGTAGTTGATGAATCTAGCGCCTTGAGTCAACTGAGCACACTCATTAGTAAAGTGGCAAGCGAATAGCAGCATATTTCTCGGCTGGACCTTCCATGCAAATCGCATGAACATCAGCGAGTAGAGTGTTAATGCTGAAATTATTTTGAAAAATATTAATGAAATTATTTTCACACCCGTGGGAGTCATACTGAAGCATTTTTTCATCATTTTTTATTGTATATGTGTCAACGGAGCAGCAGTACCCCGCCGCCCATGGACAACCGCACCACAGTCCGAGCTTACTGTTCTATCGGTTTTTTACGATGTTTCGCGGCATAATTTCAAGAGACTTCGATCACTTATTCAGTGAAACAGCACTTTTAAATGTATAATTTAACTTGGAGTTACATTGTATGAGATTTATGTGATTGAAGGATTTATATAATAAAGAGATATAAGTTATCAGTTATACTATTGAAGATAAAGTACTCATTTTTATATTCTAACAATGATAAGAACACTTATGATAGCACCAGATTTTATATTTAAGTAGCAGTCATAAAATATACTAAAATCATACAAAATACAATAAAACTAATTTGTTTTTATAAACTGTTTGAAATTTTTAGCCACATGAGTAACATTAACATATCAAAAATGTTATCATCTTATCATTAAAGCTGTTAAATGATTTTATGTTTACACAAACATAACTCTAATTGCAATTGATAAAGGTGAAACAGGAAATCTCAAATTATGATTCCTTCAACTTATTTACGTAACTGAGTATTTTGTATAACATGTTTTATTTATTCAAAACTAAAAACACATTTGATATGAATAAAGATAAACATTTCTACACAATTATCCAAAACTATATTAACTTTCAATCAAATGGAGGCCAATCCTAAATTAAACATAGAAAAGTATTATTACAATTAAATTGGGTTTATTTTAATACACAGATAAGAAATAGATAGAGGTTGTTTTTATACTGATATATCATCTTTGAAACAAATATAACTGTAAAAAAGGAGTTTATAAGTTTGATGTCTTTTGCGTTTCCACACAGAAACAAATCAATTTAAAAAAAATGTTGTTTAAAAGCTAACATTATGGAGATCTATCAGTTGCATGAATTAAGAACTGGTTTATATAATATTCTTATTTGTAATATACATATGTTTTAATTTAGTTTAACTTGGATTTCTTAAACAAGTTTAAAGCCTTACCAAATGTCATTTTGCCACTGATGAACCTAGGATCCTTTTGTGTATCTGCTATAGCTGCTAATGGAATACCCCAATTTGCTATTGGACCCCAAAAATGTGTACTGTAAATTATAAAGAATACAAAACTTAATTTAAAATCATAGCATTTCTTACGAAATTAATATGAAGAACCAGGCAATATGTTAAATACTTGGTTTTATATTATTGAAATTGTAAAAAATAAAATAACATGTAGTCAATTTTTATTCAGTCAAGATTATTAATAAACCGAATATAATATATATAATAGATAAAAATAAACACAGTTCGAGATCAAGTTTAACTATAAACATTACTTAATTACCTCATTAAATACTCCCGAAATTCTTTGCTTTTTAGCTGTTCCATTAGCTTTCTTACTAACGCCATTACGACTGAAAAAATAATATAATAATAAATAATTGTTAAACTATTACATAAAAATTTAAGATGGATAGAGCTAATAAAATACTAGATAACTAAGATGATAATCTAATCTAATTTCTATGGTATTCTAAGTAGCCCATTATTATGATAATTTTGTGTCCCCAATCACCTCAGTTTTGTTCAAGGTTATTTTCATATAGCATAACTAAAGTACATTCAAACAGTAAGAATTTACCTTGTTAACTTTTCAAGTATTTAATTTCTAAGTAATTATCAAATATTTAATATTTTAATTGAAAATTTTAACTAGTTACGTCTTACGTTATCAACTTTAGTCTACGTACATCGTGTTTTTTAAAACGGAAACCATAAACTAAATACATACTGTAAATTATCTGATAACAGACTACATAGCTAACCAACTTAACGTCAGTTATAAATTAGATGACCATAAAATTCTGTCAAGACATTGTGATGAGTATTGGTCAGTTTTCCTACATTAAAAAATCAAAGTCAAGTTCAAACGACAAAGCATCCAAACTGAAAACATTCTAATAGGAAGCACTTATTTCAATTATTGTTTTTGAAAAATATGAATTAAATTTTATTACAAATGAAATAGTTACTGTTATCGAGATTTTATCAACCGGAGAGAATAATGGAAAAGTGTAATTGCTTCTTGTTATTTACATCCCTTTGCGCATTGTTGTGGGGTGTGGCCGGCCAATATGAATGGCAAATTTGGGATGCTTTCGACGAAGTTCGAGGCAGAATGGACAAAGTAAATCCCGATAACTGCTACATTACCCATTTGGACGACCTTTTCTTGCCTGAAGACGCCGTGTCTCACCATCCTGATGTCAAGGAAGTCAACATAAACCCGGTGTTTCCAAATCGTACTGCTCTGTTACATTTACATAATATGGCGATGAATAGAGCTTTCTTTTGGAGTTACATTCTACAGTCGAGATTTATTCGTCCAGCCATTAATGACACATACGATCCAGGTATGATGTATTACTTTCTTTCGTCGGTTGCTGATGTATCCTCCAATCCTTACATAAACGCCAGTGCCGTATATTTCTCTCCAAATATGTCATATACATCTTCATATAGAGGATTCTTTAACAAAACTATGCCGCGCTTTGCACCTAGAGCTTTCAGAGCCGATGATTTCAATGACCCTGTACATTTACAGAAGATATCAACATTAAATACATTTCATGTAGAAGATTTAGGTGCATTTGACTCTGGTAGTCTATCTAAAGATTATACAACTGATTTCTATCGCATCAATGAATGGTATGGCAAATGGCTTCCTGATAGAGTTAAGTATAGGCATGATACTAAAACAACATATCAAGTTGAAATAAGATATGCAAATAACACAAATGAGACATTTACATTTCACGGACCACCTGGTAATGATGAAGAGCAAGGACCTGTGAACTGGACTAGGCCATATTTTGATTGTGGTAGGTTAAATAAATGGTTGGTGGCAGCTGTATCACCAATAGCTGATATTTATCCTCGGCATACCCAATTCAGACACATTGAATATCCTACGTAAGTACCTTGTTCAAATTAGAATAATTTTGTTTTTATAACATGAAATAGATCAATCAAAAAAATCAATAAAAGTTTATATCATGTAGTAATATATTATTTTAATTTTACAGATATACAGCAGCAGTTGTGATGGAACTTGACTATGACAGGATAGATATAAATCAATGTCCAAAGAGCCAAGGGAATGATAAACCTAATAGATTTGCATCAACAGCCCGATGTAAAGAGGAAACTACAGAGGTAAGACTGAAAAGAGAGTTATTATTTAATTTAGGCAATTACTCAAATTTATTAGCAATAAAACTGTTTTTAGTATCTTTTCACTCAATAGAACCTGCTATAAAAACAATAACTCAAATGTCAATGCTAAAGACAAGAATTTCGAGATACATAGGATTAATTTGCTAAAAATTTGACTTGTCCAAGTAAGACACCACAATATTTTACTAACTACAACTCGTATTTGAAGTTCAAGTTACAGAGAATAATTATTATTCTTATCAATACCTCATATGGAAGACACATTGTGTTTGAGTTACAAAGTCAAATTAATTGGATATATCATATTTAGAGGTTCATTGAAAGGGAATAGTTTTTTTTTTACTTAATGAGGATTTCGACTAATCCAATTATGACTTGTCGAGTAACCACTTTGTAAGTTCATATGTGTTTGTTCACTATTTAATCTTTTTATTCTACTTTGAATCTAAGGCAGAATTTTGGAATAGGATGTAAGATGATTATGATTTTTGTATAATGGGGTAATGTTTAATGTTTTTTAGTGTGAGCCTCTGCATGGGTGGGGTTTCCGACGTGGTGGATATCAATGCAGATGTAGACCAAACTACCGATTACCTGGAATAGTAAGGAGACCATACCTTGGAGAGATTATTGAACGAGCCACATCCGATCAATACTATAACAACTTCGATTGTCTACCAATTGGATGTACGTATTGTTGACTAGTAGCTGAAAAAATATCATCAAGAATTATGTATGTGCCAAGAAGTTTGAAAAAAAAAACCAAAATGTTTCAAACTATTTTAAAGAAGTAAAGAAATTACAATTTAAAATTTAAACTAAAGACTTTAGAGTACATTTTTTCTTCTAGACTTTCTAGGCATCTGATAACCTTATTCGTTTGTCAAAATACAGTACTGTTTTAAGCTGGTATTCTCTGAGCTTGTGGTGTCTCTTTGGCTCAATTTTGTTAAAATTTCATCTGAGAGGACATTATTATTGTAATATCCATCTATTTTCCATTTGGCTGATTTGTTACCCTTCCTAAGCTCATATTATGTTATTTCAGGGATTCAAAAATTGCCAGTTGAGTGGTTAAAAGCCCATCCACATATAAGAGCATTATATTCTGACCGTTATTATGAATATGTAAATGCAACTAGTGGACCGGCAGCTTTACACACAGAGAAGATGAATGTATATGAAGTATTGAATTATATTAGGGGTATTCAACCACATAATTGTTCAAAGTAAGTCTTTTTTTTTGTATAACGGACAACGGAGCAGGTGGGTCACCCATATGGTAAGAGAACACCGCCTATGGACAACCGCGCTATAGTCCGCGCATTAGTTGTGTTGCGGGTTTTTTACGCATCAGTTTTAGGGCCTCCGATATCCTCACTCACTCATACAAAAACTAATGTTTCAAGCTGGTACTCTCTGAACCCGTGGTGTCAATTTGGATTAGCCGGCTAAGTTAATACGTCTGTTTGGCTCTGCCACGGGTGCGACAATGATCAGACACTCGCCCAATCATTGTCAAGCCCTTCCAAAGGCTGAATAAATTATAAATTTCTTAAACGAACTGGAATCAAACCTGTTGCCTGGCTTCGTGGTAGCCTTATAAGCATAGCTATGAGACTTATTGTATTACCACTTAATAATGGTAAGGCGTTAACAGACTGGTAATTATTTATTCAAATTCAAAAGCATTTATTCAAATAGAGGGAGTTTTGAATGTCAATTTACAACAGTAAAGCCACCATTTGTTCAGAAAATATACCTCTATGAGAAAAACCAACAAGAAATTCATATGGTTTAATTTTTTTATCGCCAAATTTACAAAAGTTGGTTTTTTATTATTATTTATATTTGATATATATTATGTCATATATCGTTTATACTATATTTCAGATATAATCCTTCAGATTTATTCCTCAATGGTGACATAGCCTATGGTGCTGAGGAACAGTTTGAGAACCAAGCCAAAATGGCTGTCAGGCTTGCCAACTTCATCAGTGCTTTCCTACAGGTAATTATAATTCATTAAAAAAGCAAAATTTTAAGTAGTAAAGGCAAGCGCCGGCTTACTGCGATCGCCAACCCACCTGCCAAGCATCGCGATTATGGCGAATAAACCTATGGAAATCTGAAGTGGATGCTTATGTCCAGCAGTAGACATCCTACGGCTGAAATGACGAAAAATAAAAAATGCACATAAAGAAATTTATTGATTATGTAAGATTTTAGGATGCCATCAGTGTTTCGGAGAAGAGGCTCTGTTTTATGGTATAGCGGGCAACGAAGCTGGCCGACTTTCTCTATGGTAAGAGATTACCGCCGCCATGGACAACCGTGCCAAAATCCGCATTTAGTTGAGTTACTGGCATTTTACAGCGCTTGAGCAGTATAATGTAAATATGTTAAGGAACATAATCTGTACACTTGGTTACATTTAAAAAAAGCTTACCCTAAAAGGCCTACAACGCATCTGCAGCCTAGCAGATCCTGGTAGTGTCTATAGGCGGAGGACTGCATATGCTAGATGAATAATAAGCAAAAGCCCTTGCATGTTTGCCTCTGTTTTCATTTAAAAAGATATATGTAAAATGTACGTATAAAGATAGAATGTATGTATATGATATGTATAAAGGCCGGCGACCCACCCATGGATCAAGAATAGCTGGTGTTATCTATTGGCGGAAGACCGCTTTTCCCAAGAGATCCTTCTCGTTTGCATATAGGAAGGCCTATTTTCATAAAAAGCCATAAATTTGTATGCATTACTTATGAAACCATATACAATAGATTTGTTTATAGCAAAAAAGTTACATGTCATTACATTTTTTATCATTATTTATATAAATGATATTTTTAGATGTTAACATTAATTATATTTATTTATTTGTTCAACTCAACTGAAATAATTACTTAAAGGTTTCCGACCCTAAAGAAGTATTCAGTGGAACTCGTGTTGCTGATAAGCCATTGACTGAAGATCAAATGATTGGAGAGACACTTTCTATTATACTTGGAGACTCGAAGATTTGGTCAGCAGGTTGGTTCATTGTGCAGTGAAATTTCGATAACTCGAGCCTTGTTTAGTCGAAATCCTCATTAAGTCGAAAAAAATGCTATTCCCTTCCGCTGAACCTCTAAATACGCGGTATCTCCAATTAATTAGATTTTCTAATTCAAAGAAAATGTACTTTCCTTACGAGGCGGTGATAAGAATACTTTTGAAAGCCTCCTGGCTAAGTGGTCTAATAGGTCTACCATGAAGCCAAAGGTATCGGTCAAGTCCCGGTCTGGACAAATATAATTTATTCGGTCTCCGGATGGGCGTGACAGTAGCCGGGTGAGTGTCTTAATACTGTCGCACCCGTGGGAGAGCCTTGCTGATGCATATGCTGACGCACAAATTGAGCCGGCTCGT
The DNA here is from genome assembly GCA_018230265.1 of Delias oraia. NCBI lineage: Eukaryota > Metazoa > Arthropoda > Insecta > Lepidoptera > Pieridae > Delias > Delias oraia. The sequence goes on along the minus strand of DWCF01001784.1, from coordinate 17,467 downwards.
CCGAAGTGATACCTCGAGCTCACAGAATACTTACCGTGAAACGATGTTTCTACTGTGTTTCGCCGAGTGAGTGAGGATATCGGAGGCCCTTAAAAATGCCTCTTAAGCGGCGTAAAAAGCCGGCACTGTGGCGCGGTTTTCCATAGGCGGCGGGGTTCTCTTAACATATTGCAGACCCACCTGCTCCGTTGTCCGCTACACTATAAAAAAAAAACCTTATTCTCTGCAACTCGAATTTCTAAAATGAGACACAGTATTCGAGTCATAGTTAATAAAATATATGGAGTCTCATGTCGTGATTATGTCGTGGTAATCGTGTCTCATCCTAAGCGGAGGTGCGCTTAGTTTTTTCTAGTGCGCTTAAATTTATTTAAATAAATGTGTGCCATAAATCGGTTAAGTCGAATTGTTTAACTTAAACTCCACATACATATATACTCCATAAGTCAATGTTTTAACAAATAAATCCTATGTATCTAGAAATTCTTGTTAACTCCAATTTCTTACCGTTTCCCTTGACATTCGAGTTATCGAGATCCCACTGTATTTAAAAAATTAATCATTTCTAAACATTTTTCTAAATAGTATACCAACAGTTATATGATTTTTTAGTTTGTTAGTGACAATTATACTTATAAACTATTTTAGCAAGACCAACTACTTAATACAATTACAAATGTTCCTTAAAAAATTTGTTTTCAATTTATAATGTCGATAAAATGACTGTTATCCGACATATATTGTTTTTTGTCTTTGTTCCACTCTTCTTTGGTGAGAGATTACAGCGCCTCAATCCGAGCTTACGTTGTATTGGCGGCTTTTATGCTTGATTGGTATAAAATCAAGGGCCGTCAATAGCGGAGCAGTATAAGTACAGTTTCACACTGGTATTCTGAGCATCCACATGCTATTAAGTATAAGTGTTTTGACCCGGCCACTATCAAACACTTCCAAATACCGAATAAATTTTGTTTAGACCTGGGATCGAACCCGTTACTGGCTTCACGATACTTTACAAGACCGTGTGGGTCTTAAACCTATTTTGTTGTACCTACGACAACGAAGGATTATCATTATAAAGTGGTCCCTTATTTCTATTATTCTATTAAATATAAAAACATAATTAATACCCTCCATTGATTGCATATATAATTTTCTTCGAATTTTTGGTAATTATTATATTTCATCAGAAAATATTAAGTAAGTTTTACCATCACTTGAAAATCAAAAACAATCTTAAGTCAAAATCAAAACAATTATTCTATTGATACTTCCTATTTATTATAAAATGTATTTTTTTAAATTATAGTTCTAATAAAACAATCGTAACAATTTATAGGTACGTTTTGGGACCGGAACAAGTTCACGAATCGTACTCTTTTCGCACCATTCGCCTACAAAACTGAACTCAATACTAGGAAGTATAAGCTGGAGGACCTTGCCCGTCTCAACAAAACTAGTGAGTCTTTACTTGGTTTTCCAACTTTAACAGTCAGAGATGCTATTTTGAAGCGTAGCTATTACATTATATATTTATTACAAGAACATTATTCATCAATAAAAATTCCACCACATTCATTAAAACCTATAAGTCGAACATCAACGGTTCATTAAGATACATAGATACCCATAAAATGAGAGTTTTTCGACTAGAAAGAGATTTTTATGTGTTTTGAGTTAGAAGTTAAATAAAAATCCATTAAATTTGCATAGGTGATACACGTTTTTATATTTATTATTTAAATATATGAATCAAATACAATTACGGTTATTTTAAAACAGTGAAGATTGTAAAATAAAACATTATGTTCAAGATGGACAGGTAAAATTTAATTTTTCGAATTACGCTGGGAAAATAGGTACATAAAATGGCTTGAAGGGAATCACTGATTATTTTGATTAATACAGGTTAAGACTTTGATTAATTGAGTTTTTCTGTTTGGAGAGAAGGTAATAAAATATATATCTTCGAGATTCAGAGTTTTTCCCTTAATTAAGTTACGACCTAAAGAGATTTTTCTCTATATAATATAATTACATATATCAAATCTATATTTTTAAATAACCTGTTTTCAGAGGAAGTGTATACGAATAATCCATGGTTCCAGTTTTTAAAACAAAGCTGGTCGACCAATTTTGATGGGCTTGAGAAGTACTTCCTTAAGATGAAGATACGAGACGATGAGACCGGCCATTATTTAAAACAATATGAGAGGTGATGAAATTATTTATAAAAATTGTTCTTTTACTCATTACATGCAACGGAGCAGGTGGGTCTCATCTGTGGTCACGCATAATAGGCCCACAGATGTCGCGATTAGCCCGTTTTACCATTCCTCATCTATGATAAGAGATCACTTCCGCCCATAAACAACCGCTTTGCGCGGTTGCCTACATTCCGGTCTATGGTTGTTTTTTTAAGGAACAACAAACAGTAACATTATAAAATTATAACATTAAGATACACACATAATAATATTGTAACCCACGATGCTAGTTGCATACACTGCAACCAGAAGTCCCAAAAAAAACCAAACTCCCGTAAAAACTAATTAATTAATATAAAAATTACAATCTAAAATAAGTGTTTCCAACCCGAAATTAAAATAAAGAATTACAATTTTATTACTAAAGCTTATAACATAAATTTATGCTAGATAGAGAAATTCAGATGTCGGGATGTCGGAGGCCTTAAAAAGCAGCCAACACAACCAATGCGGACTGTAGCGTGGTTGTTAATGGCCGGTGGTGATCCTTACCATATAGGAGATCCACCTGCTCCGTTGTCCGCTATAGAATAAAAAAAAATATCCGTAATACTCCGATATCCTCACTCGCTCATCGAAATACTGTTTAAGTATATGATGTTTCGCCTGGTTATTCTTTGAGCCCGTGGTATCCCATGCCGGTGTTACTGCATCAGCATGACTCTCTGGAAAATCTTTCTGCACTTGTGATATATTAGGTTTTCATAATATCTAATTATTTATTTACTAAATAGTTGATTGATTTGAATGTTTGTTTATAATTATCGATTACTATCTCAGATATCCAACTTTCTACCGCGCGGCAGCTTTGAAACATGGCCACTGGACTCAGCCATACTATGACTGCGAAGGGCATCTGAAGCAGTGGGTGATAACATATGGAGCGCCTTTCTTTGGCTGGGACAGTGTTAAAGTGAAATTGGAGTTCAAGTAAGACTATATAAAATACTAGATGACGCGGCAAATGTTGTATTGCCATATGAATAAGAAGGTTAAATGTAGACTGTCGTGGATTTTTTGAAGGCATTATTAAGTTAAGAAAAAGAAAGTACAAGCCTTCAATAAAAAAGGATACGGATTCCTTGGCCGGCTACGCACGGCTCTGTAAGAGCTAGGGGTGTCCATGGGCGAAGGATCATTAAACAACATCGGAAAAGTCGGCGACACAAATAAAACTCATGCTGTGGGGTGGTTCCCAATACAAATCCAAATTTTTCGTTTAATATGCGTGTTTTTGATGAGTTTTCGAGATCCTTCGAGACAATTTTAACAGTTTTTATGTTATTTCAGAGGTGTGGTAGCAGTCACAATGCCTCTGATGTCCTTAGACGTTAATCAGTGTCCAGATAAGTCGTACACACCTAACGCTTTTAAGGGCACCGATAAATGTGACAGGTCTTCTTCATATGTAAGTAATTTTAAAATTAATATATAAGGTCTAGTCTTGTGTTTTAGAGATACTCTGCTTTAGTTCGAATTAACATCAGGGGTTCCAAAAAAAAGTACCGACAACACACCCGCGACCGAGCAAAGTGTAGTGACAAAGTGAACATGTGCGGAGGCCTGTTTATTCCAACTTTCTGCTAGTTTGCCTCCATTAAAAACACATTGAACCCAAGTAATAGCGAAATAAATTAGAAATGTTTTAAAGTTCATCATACAGATGTCATCATTACAGGGTTTTCTTAATTCAATAGTGCAGCTATTTTAATTTAATATTTAAACATGAAATTAACTATTTATTTCATCAATACTCAAGATATGTTTTGTATGCGGAATTGTTACTTTTCAGTGTGTACCGATCCAAGGGCGTGGGTTCGAAGCGGGAGGATACAAATGCGAATGTCTGCAAGGCTACGAGTATCCGTTCGAAGACCTCATCACATATTACGATGGTCAGATCGTGGAGGCAGAGTTTCAGAATATAATTCAAGATAAATTGACGCGTATCGACATGTTCAAGTGTAGGTTGGCCGGCGCAAGCGCAGCACAGAGCAGTTTTATTATTGTACTGTCTGTATTATGTATACTATTTAAGCTAAGGTAAAATTGCAATGTAACCATAGATTGTATTATAATAATTTAATGTCGTTATTAGACATCATTCATAGACAATATGTCAAGATGAGGAAACTTTTTGCTAATTTATATGTTAAATCGCTCTTACAGACTTTCCAGTTGATAATGATATTTTTATATGATCTGATCCGAATAAGAACTACAATATCATTATGTTAAGATCTTTAAAAAAGCGCTCTTGCTATGTATTTTAAAATTCTTGGTTATAGAATATGTATATTAGTTTTAACGTGTATACATGTCGCGGTCATCTGGTTGGATCCGGTCTTTGATTGAATGACTAGGCCGAACGGTAACTGAACCAGCGGCATTCAACGTCCAACTAATTAGCAGTTTGTAGCATATCCCTTTGAACAGAGCGGACGTAAAATCAGCCAAGTGTTATTTAATTCATTTTTTCCCATTGCGGCGTTAGTAGTCACCAAAATAAATATGGCGTAAAACAGCTCGCACAGCTGATAGTGATAGAGTGACTGTGTTGATATTTTTTGATTATTTTACTTTAAAGTGACCTTTTCGTAATAAAATAGTGTGACAGCATGAATTTAACTTGACTTTGAGTTGTTCTTTAGTCATTACTAAATGAAGTCATTCTATCAAATAGCGAATTCAACCAGATGAATGCGCCATACATATAACAATAAAAATTATGTTCAAAATACCTATGTATTAATTAAATTTTAAGCACACATAGAGTTAGATATGTATTTAGAATATTATAGGTTTTATATTTTTCTAGTTCTGACTGAAAATATATCTTGAATTCATTATGAATCTCAGTTTTATATAAATAAGTTTATTAGGAATGTAAATCAGATGTTAGTATACACTTCTTTTTGAAGCAATGTTTATATCGTAATTACTATATTACATTTTTTCACCAAATAATACATAAGTTCATTGAGGATATAACTTTAGTTCATGTGTAACTATTTTTACATATACACATGTCTTATATTTTTTTGTTCTATTTATAAGTAAAACATTCCATGTTACGTTTTAAGACTTATTTGACCGTTCCGTCCATTTCAGTGCCTATACAATAAAGATTTTATAATAACTTTGTTTTATTAGTCACATTGCATTGTACCAACATAGTTCTCTGATAAACTGAAATAAAATAATGATTATTTTACCAAAATATTTAGTTTTTTAGATTATATTTCGAATTATAATGAAGTAAATTCCCAATTTCTTGTTACCTAGAGTCAACGTGGAAACCAAACTAAAATATTAATCTAGGTATATAAAGATAAACAATATTTATTATTTCTAATAATAAGAAATGTTAGGTCTTACTCATTTCTTGATATTAAAATTCCTCGTATATATACAAGTGTTCCAACTAGGCCCAAATATAGAACGATGTACACAAGCATGTAAAAGATAACGAGTATACGTAAGAATCCCATTTTGTAACGAAACCATTATTTAACTGGCCAAATTACATTGAATTTATTTAAAAATATTTTTACTTTTTATTCATTTTATAGAATATATTGTTGGATCCTACATGTTGATGTTATTTTAATTTATAATATTTTTAATAAATTAGATTTTAAAAACAAGATAGTGCAACTGGATTATTACAAAGCAGTTATAGCTAACCGTGTGTTTTCGTTACTGAGTAATGGGTATCCCATCTAGTAACGTAACGTTACTTACGAATACATTTCGTTATTCGCATGTTTCGTATCATGGCAATACTGTTACACTGTTTCAGTCACCTAAATATTTATCAGTGATGTCTACCTCGGTACCACCTGAGAGGATTTTTCCAAATCAGGCCAAACTTTAAGAGAGAGACATAGAACAGATTTTATTTTTAAATATGAACCAAAAATTCCTGTCATTATATGTTTTTTTACCGAAATGGCGCAACGAGCGAATCGCAGATCTTAAATGTTAACGCTTGCCTATAACAATTGTGGTGATCTAGGTTCAATTGCTATCTAAGAAAGAAAACTTTTGTTGTTTTTTTTTGTTTTAAATATGTTTTATTTTAAAATTATATTTAATTTCATGCTAAACAAAAATATTTTTATATTGTTTTATGATTGGCATGTTGTTTAAATTTCGTTTCTCTAGCATAGCATAGCGTGTTATAAGGTATCAGAAGTAACGAGTAACGATATGAAAGTAATAGTTCTGATTATTATAGTAACGAATATATAAGGGTACGTTTTTTTCCGTTAGTTTTATACATCGTTATTAGAAGATAAGTGACAGCTGTCAAAGCACTTAATGTATACATACTAATCAGGAATGTCAGCTGTCAAGACAATAAAAAAATAACCTAGTTTGTTAAATAATTTGTAACCTTCAATTTTATCTAAATTATTAAAATAACATTTGAAATTAATAATTAATGTATTGATAAAATGTCTGGAACACTCTTTCGTAGGTTTTCATAGTTAATGTTAATTATTAATATTTAAATATGCTAATAAACTAAACTACTTCTTTTTCAGGTTCTCTGTTTAATAGTTTGTCCCTATATAATTCTTTGTCAACAGTAAGTACACTTAACTGAAGCGTATTCATCAGCTTAATATAATTTTATTCATTACCTTAACATAAGCAATTTTTATTTTTAGAGATCCGTACATACGGGAATTGTTTATTATGCCGCACGAAAGGGTACCAGAGCCAAGGCTCGTGCGAAAAAAGTCAAAGTGGAGATTACTAAAGTTGGATTTGTACCTCACAACCAACGAGGAAAATCCAAGTATGCTCACCCCAGATAATCTTAATACATATTTATTTAATATAAATAATTAATTCCATTATTACAGAATGGCAAAAGTGATTGTAAACAAGCATTTAGATGATTCTTTCAAGAGTATATCACAAGACAATGTATATCCAATGAGATATTATCGTTGGCCTGTTTATACTGCAGAGGAAGCTATCAAGGCTCATCAGGAAACACATCATCCGACCATGTACAATGAACCTGAGGCTTATGTTTACGCAAGGATTGAAATCAACATGGAAGGTGTCAAGAAGGTATGTTATCATTATATAATTTGGTTAAAAGGCATTATTAAATTAATATTGAATGAAGTATATCATATTATATAAATTTATTATTCAAGCATGGCATTTTGTATTACATTTTTGTAAACATTTACAGAATCGTTTTGTAGACAACTTCTCCCGTCTTACACTGCTTCCACACTATTTCCCACAAGATGAAGAACGAAGTATTCTTGCTTTCTGTAAAGGACCTGAATTGATCAAGCAAGTAGCAGAAGCTGGTGCTACTATGGTGGGAAGCACTGAGCTTTTGAAGAAAATACAGGTAATATAAAGTTGTTATGAATATGAAATTCATTTATAATATAATTCTTATTATTGTGTTATTTTTTTAAAAATAATATTTAATATATAAAAAATATTTCGTCTTAGGAAGGTACAGTTAAACTTGGAGATTATGACTATATTATTGCCCACCCAAACATCATTACTGATTTAGTTCCAATAAGAGGTCTGATGAAAAGAAGGTTTCCTAATGTGAAATCTGGTACATTAGATGCAAATATCTGTGATTTGGTGAAGAAATTTGCAGCTGGAATTCAGTACAGAGTTAGTAAAGATGAAAACCAACAGAGCTTTGGTACTGTTGATGTACCTATTGGAAGGGTAAGGTCTAATTTAAATACAATATATTTTTAACTATGCGTAATTTGTTTCTGATATTCTATTTATTAAAATCTTGACTGAACACAAAAAATGCAAAAACAATATTATACTTTATAAATCTTATTTTGAAGTGATTTTTTATATTATTTATAGTAGAAAAATCTCATTAATTAGGTGTATTAAAACTTCCCACTAATTCTGAAAAAAACTGATGTTGAAAAACACTTAAGCAATAATAAAATATGTATATTATTATTATCAGCTAAATTTTTTTTAACTGAAAAATTACATAATAACAGTTATATATACTAAATGTCGTTGTATATTTTTCAGCTGAATATGAGCCCAAAGAGTATTGCTGAGAATTTAGACACGTTACTGAAAGATATTCAAACTGTAAGACCCAAAAGAGATGGACTTTTTATAACACGGTACTGTTATATTTAGTATGGAATTATAATACTTATTATTAAAAGCCGGTAAAATTATATTTACTTAATACTATTTTAGGTGCCTCATAGTAAGTCCGCCATCTACAGAGAGACTAAAAATTGATCCATTTGTATATGTAGATAAAACATTATCTAAAGAAGTGCAAGAAGATAGTGACGATGAAGATAACGTTGTTGCTGCTACAGCTTAAATAGGATTAATACTAATTAGTATTTAGTTAAATATATTATAAAGCCCTCATTGCTTTTTTTTATTATTTAGCATTTATTCAGTACACAGTATTTTGTTGATTATGAATTATTTCATTATGGTGTATAATGGTAGTTTATAGCGTATGTGTTTTCATATCTGTGCAAAGAACTGCGTAATCAGAATAACAATATTTCTCTTTGTCAATTGTCGTGTTAAACTTTGATAGTATTAAGACATTGACATATAGCTATACCAGGCATCAATAGGGGCGTTAAATACTCCGCCATTTTGTCTGTGAGACAAATATTTTTATTTAAAATAGTTCAAGCCGTATTTATTTAAGTAATCCGTTAGAAAAAGTGATATTGATAAAATTGTGCAGTGTTTAAAAAGTCTGTGATATTTTTGTGTACAACTATTTTTGTTTACGTTACTACAATCTTGACGTTAATAGTTGTCCGATTTTGACGTCGAAGAAAGAACTACTATTTAAAATGGGTACTAGAGAGGATGAATATGATTATTTATTTAAAGGTAAGTTTAAGCCACTTCTTTGTGATATTTGATGTACAATCAAATATCACAGTAAGAAAACTATTATGGTGATAGTGGATGAGCTTTTTTATCGGCTTTGTTTCTGTAGTAATGACGTATTATAATTACTAACGGTAAGATTTCCATGAAATACTTGTTTAATATTTTCACAAAACTATTTCAGTCAATAAATACCGATTTCATGATATGAACGTACTTGTATCTTTTGTTGTCTATCAGCTGATTCTATTGCTAATCAATAAAAGTTCCTAGTGACTCACCTTGCCGCTCTCATCTGTGATCTTATCAATAAATTATGCTATCTACCCTAATAATTTAATAATTTAGAGCATTGATCCAGTAAGATATATTGGTACAAAGTCACTTACTCTTAAAACTAATTTTATTCTTCCAGTGGTGTTGATAGGTGATTCAGGGGTTGGGAAAAGCAGTCTTCTTTCACGTTTCACTAGAAATGAATTCAACTTAGAGTCAAAATCAACAATAGGAGTGGAGTTTGCAACTAGGAGTATAGAGGTAATTATTAAGAACTTATATATTTTTAAGTTTTAGATACATTTCATTTTGCATGATCTGGAAAAAAATTATAATTAAAACTAAATGGTATGTTGTTTTTAGTCTCAAACCAGTAGTCATCATGAATAATAATAATTGACTTTGTTTATTTTATTAGATAATTTCTGAATATCAATTATATTGATAGAAATAATTACTTAATGTGTGCCACTGTAGTATTAATCTTATTTATATATTTTTGGACAGTGTCATATTGTAGATTTTAAACTAAGCAAGCTAAGCTTACACAATATTTGTATAAAAAGCACTAATGACTAATTGTCTATGGGCTAAAGTGACACAGTCATGTTAAACTTATATCACTTTTACATTGATAAAAACTTCAGTTTGAGTTGACTTTCCAAGACATGTGAAATAAGGAAGTATGTTCCCTATTCACACACAACATTGTAGCTAATAGAAACTTGACTCATACATCTGTTATTTTTATCACAGGTCATGGTATCATAAAAAGTAAATAACTTCTTTGAATGAATGCCAAGGCAATGGTTGATAACATATTTGTATATTTTTAACTTTCCATTCAGACCTCTTAAATATAATTTCTTCTATACAATTCAATTCTATTCTATATATAACTGTAATTGAATGTAGTAATTAATAAATTTGAATATTGATTATCAAATATTATAAATATTGAAAAGGTGAACTATTTTTAAACAATAATCTTATATTAGATAGTTAATAGAAAGTAATTAATAATTAATTTAATTAATCTTATATTAGTTACAATAGATATTTTCTTCAAGCGGGTTTGGTAAAAGGCCAGATTACTCATATGTGTATATATTTCTTCTTTGAATTAATGTATTAAGTATGAGTTCACAATGTCCTTGCTATAAATATGTGATGCTCCTTTCTACATGTTTATTGTTTGAGGTGTTATTGTATTTGCATTTAATAATTTGGCTTATACTTTTTTGTTGTTAATATACTTTTTTTTAAACATGACTAGTGGTCCTGGCAGACATCATCCTGCCAGGTATGCCACCTACTGAATTCAAATAAAACCCGTAAAACTGATATATTAAAAACATCTCTCCATTTTTGTGGTTGAATAAAAATATCTTATGTTACATCACTATTTTCATTCAAGAATCAATTTATTACCAAATGTGTGGACATTTGAAATAAATTATCAATTTTTATCATAGTTATGGTTCACTATTTTGGTTGTAATGGCTGACACATAAGATATAGATATATACTTTTGTAGGGCTATTTAAGATATACATTTCCATCATACATTACATAAGTGTAACTTCAAAGATTTTGGCAGCGCACACCAGAATAGCTCACTGATGGTAGATTTTTCCTTTTTACTTGACCCTTACCCTCATATTTTGGACAATCTACACAATATATTTTTATAAATTGTAGCCTATGTTTTATTCTGATCTCTAAGCTATATTATTGTAAAGTTTAATTGAAATCCATTCAATAGTTTTTGCGTGAAAGAGTAGCAAACAGCCACCCATCCATCCAAACTTTCACAATTATAATATTAGTATAATTGCATTGAATAATGCTTAAATAACTTTTATTTCCCTAGACATGACTGGTTCTTATCGAAAATGTAAATTTTTTATAGCCTTGTTTACTGAAAAACTGTAAGAAGTATAAATATTTAATTCCCAACTAATAGGAAAATGTTTAACTATGATATGTGTGTCTGTTTATGTGTGATATATATATACCAAGCTATATGGAAAGTTTATTCTCTTGATCTAATTAAAAATAAAAGGTTTTTCTTATATTATATGTGTGGGAAGATTGATCACAAAGATTTGCAATGAAACTTGTTTACTATGATGTCATTCATTTGACTCCATAGGTTTTAGTATTGATATAAAGTGTTTTGATTGAAAGGTTAAAGATAACTACTTTGAGTTTTTGTATGACTAGTTTCTCAAGCGACAGTACCGATGTTCGCAGTCTAGGAGTCTTTTTGTTTACATTTTACCGTTAATAATGCTGTGTTATTTACTGCTTACCATGCTATTATTTATTGTATCTTATATATATAAATGTCTTCTGTTGCAATTGTTTAGTGTGAATATCAGAGAGGTCTGAAAATTGGTCAACCATAAATGTTGGATAGTCCAATTCGAAAATATTGTAATTGTTGTAAAAAAAATTTATAATGCAACATTGAAAAATACCCACAAATCCAATATTTAACTTTTTTACCACTGTCCTTTATCTTCGGGTCATCCTGGGCTCAATTTCTTCTCCGAAGTGATGCTACGGGCGCAGAGAATACACGTGAAATGATTGTGGTACTCAAAACGGAACTTCTACTGTGTTTCACTGTGACTGAGGATATCGGAAGCTCTTAAAAATGCCTCTTTAATGTCGTAAATAGATGGCAACACAATCAATGCGTGGAATGTGACGCGGTTGTCTATGGACGGTGGTGTTCTCTTACCATATAGGAGACCCATCCAATTGGATGGAATTCTATTGTCGCCCTGTCATAGGGCGCGCACCTCATTGCTTCGCTTGAAGGGCCGTATAAGCTAATGACATGGACCCCTCGGGAGTTTAATTTTTATGTCAAAACAACGTTTGGGTAGTAAACGCTATTGGAAAATAAAAACGTGTATTTTCAATTAATCATAATTGAAATTACATGTCATACAATCATAATATTAGACTATTAATATGTTACTACTAGCTACCGTTATACTCAAATAGTTATTCCGTACAGGGCTCTCGCATCCTCTCTTTATTTAAAAACGAAATTATGATAAAGGAAGTGTCAATAACCCCCTAATTGTATTCACTTGACCGAGCGCGGAGGTATTCTACTCAGTGCTCACTCAGAAATTTGCAATTTCCCACGAAAATTATAGATACAAGTGTAATAAGTTGATCTTAGATGTAAGTCGGTATACTGAACAGTTTTAACCCCCGACTAACAGAGGTAATATAGGTTTAGCTATCATAAATTTTATAAAACGCTTCGGTATTTATATTTGTATTGTTATTCGTTCACTGGATGGCTTTATGGTCTTAAAAATGTTGGGCGTGACGATGAAATTTCTCACAGTACGCTCGAGCGGAAGGTGTGGTTAATACACACTTGGTGACGCAAACTAGTGCTGTGTAACGGCTAGACTCAGGTTGACTGTGGCATAGAATGTACCTTGTGTCCTGGACGCCTTGGATTGAAAGCCTACTGCGATTCCCGAGGGCTCTACTTGGGCTGAAACGCTCAAGCGGACTTTGGAGCCGGTGAAAATTTTGCCACTTGTTGCCGAAAGTTCGGGTGCCGATTCCCACATATCCTCTCGCAAGACGGGAATACGTGAATGCATTGTCCAAAGGGGACTCCAAAATTTCAATAATGTTGAAAATGTTGTCATTGCATCAAAATCTTTGTATCTAATCATTTTAGTTACTTTAAATGACGTAATTATGATTACACTATGTAAGGTTATTATAAATTCATTACTTTCATTTACCAAATTAGAATTTAGAACGTAATGCATCATAATAATATGTAGTATATTTTATTTTCCCTTTCCCGCATAATACGAGTTAATAATAAACCAATACAAGTCCCTGACCTTACAAAAAAGAGAATACCTACACCTAAAAGGACGGTAACGCAGCCGTTGCTCAGCAGCGCCTGTAGGCGCCCATGGGCTCACTTTTTTCTTTTTTTCATGAAAACAAATTCAATTTCTCGATTAAAATACGTTTCTAGTTGGATAATCGTTTTATAAAGATTTTTCAATACGTGTATAACAATAAGACGTATTCTATTAAATTCATAACCATTCAATGTAAAATTTTGTAATATTTTTAGAATTACAATATTGAAAATTTCTACTTGTTCAGCTGTAGAGTGATTTTTAATGGTGACTATTTCATATATCAATGACTGTCTCATATATTAATTGTTTTCTAATCATAACTGTTCACAATGAAATTGAAATGAGACTAATAATGTGTCCTTATATCGATATTAGAATATTATCTATCGGTAAAAAATAGCGAGTGTTTTATAAATTTAACGTGATTGTCTGGCATTGGAGTTTTTAGTTCGGGGCCACAATTTGTTTGTTAATTATTTATTTATTTAGGTGTTAAAATGCAAGTGAATTGATATTTTAATCAAACAGGGATCTTGGGTAGTTATTTTAGACTACAAAAGATAGTAAACACAGCGGAATTTAACCAGATTGAATTTGAATTGTTCTCCTCAGATATGCTTTTTATGGGAGGTAAATTAGCAGAGTGATCCTAGGATAAGCGATCCTTTGCCTATGGACACACCCAGTCTCTTTTAGGCTGCGATTGCGTGGTTAAATTTACGCATTTTTACTTTGTCTCTCTGGAATTCTACTGTCTGAGAGTATAACATCCAGGTAAAGCCCACGTCGCTAGTCAAAAATTTGGCGATTTCTCACCCCTCAACGTCCCTCTTTAATCAAGGGGGTACAGAAGAAGTCCAACTTACAACAGCTCCAGTCTAGACGTTCAACCCAAGAAAAGCCCTTTTGAATGTTTGAATACCTCTCTCGAGGAAATTTTAAGCGCCTATTTTGCGTGTTGTGGTGTGGTGCTCCGGCGTGTTGATACATTTACAGTCTTGTACACTCTAGAAGGACATGAGCTGCTATGTCTTTCTCTTGCATGCACACTCTGAATAGATCAGAGTATGCATCACACTATTTGTAATGTCTATAACATAGATATGTTTGTTAAAATAATCATTTTTAATTATATAGCCGCCCATAGTCAACCGTCGCTTAAGCGACATTTTTAAGGGCCTCCGATATCCTAAACATAGTAGAATTACCGTTACTAGTAAAACTACTATTTTGTGCTGAGCATTCTGTGAGCCCGTGGTATCACTTCGGAGGAGCTGGCCCAATTAGTGCGTCAGTATTTGCTTCAACGTGGCTCTCCCACTGGAGGGCAGTGTTAATGCGCTAGTAGGTAATTGGGGTTTGTTCAGTAACTTTTTTGAGAGCCGTTAACTTTTGCAGTTAGCTGTGTTTTAATCTTCGACTGAACGTTTCCAGGTGGACGGGAAGACCATAAAGGCGCAGATATGGGACACAGCCGGGCAGGAGCGCTACCGAGCGATCACCTCGGCGTATTACCGTGGCGCTGTGGGCGCCCTCCTAGTCTACGACATCGCCAAGCACCTGTCCTACGAGAACGTGGAGCGGTGGCTGCGCGAGCTCAGGGATCACGCCGATCAGAACATTCTGATCATGCTGGTGGGGAACAAGAGTGATCTTCGACATCTCAGGTCAGCGAGTTCTGCGAGTGCTTTCTAAATAGGCCTGTGTCCGCTACGGTCAAATTGATAAATTATAATCTAGTTGTAATTGCAATAGCCCAGTACATACCCTAGTACATTTTTCAATTCATTTTCTGATTAATATACGTTTTGGACACATTTATTGGCCCACCTTACAGTTTAGGTTTCGATGGCTTCTACCTAAATAAGATTGCGGCAACAAATTTTTGAATTTAAATCAGTAAAATCTAATTCTATATATTCTATATAAATCTAGTTTTCTTTCTTATTAAAGAGGTAAACAAAATTTACCTCTTTAAATTAGTAGAGTGAACACACCCGTGGGAGAGCAATGCTGAAGCATATGCAGATGCACTAATTGGGCCAGCTCATTCCAAGTAATACCACGGGCTCACAGAATGCTCAGCGTGAAAGGGCAGCTGTACTTGAAATGGTGCTTCTACTGTGTTTTGCGGAGTTAGTGAGAATATCGGAGGCACTTAAAAATGCAGCTTATCATAAAAAACCGACAATAATACAACCAATGCGCAGATTTTGTGCAGTTCTTCATGGGCGGCGGTGTTCTCCTACCATATAGGAGACACACCTGCTCCGTTGTCCACTATACCATAAAAAAAGATTGACATACAGTTAATATCATTTCAGGTCAATCCCAACAGAGGAGGCGAAGGCATTTGCGGAGACGAACGGCCTGAGTTTCATCGAAACGTCGGCCCTCGACTCGACGAACGTGGAACCGGCGTTCCAGAATATTCTTACGGGTGAGGTATATTTTATCTATGAAAACGTTAACAACAACAAAATGGTATTTATTAAACTGGGCTTAGTTCAAATATCATTATAAGTACTTTGAAATCGTCAAAACATAAATAATTACGTATCATGTTTCAATCTACCATCAGGCGTTCAGGTTGAGTATGGAGTGTCCAACACATTGCTTAATGCCAAGTTATCCAGATAATCATTGATATTGTAATAAGAGTTTTCTGGCAATTTCTGCTTAGTGCTATTCTTAAATTTAAATACGTTTAAATTCCTTAAGTAGGTCGTGAGCATACGAGCAGGAGTCTCACTCAATATAACGGTCCTCCGCCCATGGACACCCAGAGACTTTGCTGGACAGTGGGTGAGTTGCCGGCCTTTTGGGAATGAGTTCGCTCCTTTTTGAATTGGTTTGGAAATAACTCTGAAGTCTGGATTCCAAAGAGTGGGACACAAAATATTGTGTGTCGCTCAGTGATTGAGTTTTAATAATATTAATTGATGATATTGATGCTGATCATTATTATTATTTTATAAATGTAATTATTTGTAGATTTGTTAATGAAATGGTAACGAACGTCGACTGCAATAAATGAGGCACAAAAGTAGGGTCAACACAACAGTCACAAAAAATATTTCATCAGCATTTATGACTTTTCCTATTTCGTAAGTCTTTATTTAGTAGTGTTAGAAAGTGTGTTGCTGTTGCCACATGTATTCCGTCTATTCGTTTGCAGAGATCTTCCGGATCGTCTCGCAGAAGCAGATGCGCGATCCGCCGGAGGGTGACGTCATCAGACCGGATGCGGAACCGGCGGACCTGCGCCCCTCCGCCGCCGACTCGGTTAGGAAGCAGTGTTGTCAATAGGCAGGTGGGAGACTCTTTGTTACTTACGTATTGGATATCGGAGCATTCAAGTATTACTCAAGGAAGTTTAAGACGGGGGGAGGGGTTGTATGATATAGTATGAAATATATATTTTTCGAACTTACATTATTACATAAAACTTATACAATATATACGTATAACTACATTGCGTTGTGAGGTGGTCTATTAGTAAGGGTTTATGTAATATTTTTTTAAAAATAATTTAAAGTGAAAAATGATAAAAAAAACTATTTTATTGATTTAGTATTATTATCGCTATTACAATTGAGAATGGCTTGTCGGTACTTTGGGCATTATTGTAATTTTTGGTGAAAACATGTATTAAACGGAGTATTACCACGGGCTCACGGAATAAAAGCGTGAGGCAGTACTTGTCTATTTTTCAAGCGAAGTACCTAGGCGTCACCCTCGACAGTGGACTGACCTTCAGGAATCATATTAGAACAGTCCGCGCAAAGGCGGCCTTTGTCCTCTCTCGTCTGCACTACCTCCTCAACAAAAAGAGCAAACTGTCCCTCAGGCATAAAATCACGCTTTACAAGACGTGTATCCGCCCGTGCATGACCTACGCAAGCGTAGTCTTCGCACACTCTGCACCGGGCCACATTGCGCGCCTGCAGGCGATCCAGTCGCGGTTCATGCGAGTCGCGACTGGGGCGCCCTGGTTCGTGCGGAATGTGGACCTGCATTTCGATCTGGAGATCCCGACAATAGCCCAATGGATGAAGCGGGCGACTGAGCGGTACCACGACAAGGCCAAGTCGCACC
>DWCF01001783.1:0-27788 GCA_018230265.1 Delias oraia | reverse complement strand
CCCTACTTCACCTTCATATAGCCCTACTTCACCTTCATATAGCCCTACTTCACCTTCATATAGCCCTACTTCACCTTTTTATAGCCCTACTTCACCTAGATATCACCCTCCTTCACCTACATATCACACTCCTTCACCTACATATACCCCTACTTCACCTTTTTATAGCCCTGCTTCACCTACATATCAACCTTCTTCACCTACATATCAACCTTCTTCACCTACATATAACCCTACTTCATCTATATATTTTTCTCCTTTATTATCTGATATTGAATTTAGGCCATCATCTTCAACCTATAATTCTCTTACCCAACAATCTGAAGTTTTACCTACTATTTATGAACCTTTAAATTATTCCAATAATGTAACAAACCTATCTGGTGACATATATGCTGTTGAAGCATGGAGGCCTCATATCTTACAATCCACCATAGAGAACAGTAACCCAAGTACAGTTAGTGAAACATTTGTTAATTCACAAACCCAAGACGTACCTCAAATGGAGGAGAGTTCACAAGAACCGCCTGCTAAACTGAGAAGGTTAAGTTCACCAAACAATAATGATGATCTTGATGGTGAGACTTGTCCCATCTGCTTAGATTCATGGGGCAGTTCTGGTGATCATAGACTTGTAGCTCTAAAATGCGGTCATTTATTTGGATCAAGCTGTGTCGAAAGATGGCTTAAAAGTCAAGAGCCCAAGAATATGTCTTGTCCTACATGTAAACGTAAATCGTCAATGAAACATATAAGATTTATTTATGCAAGACGTTTGGTAGCTGCAGATACCACCCTTGTAACCACATTACAAAAACAAGTAGAGGTCTTACAGTGTGAAAAAAACAGAGTAGAACTTGCACTCCAAACATGCAGAGATGCTAATCGTGCCAAATCATTAGAGTTGGAAGTGCTTAAGAAGTCTTTACTGAAACAAAAATTTTGCAAAGATGAGACGCCAAAGAGATCCTGGAGATTTTCTTTAGAAAAGAACATAGAAATTTGCAGAGATGGTGGCTGTCGTGTGCTTACTTACAACTGTCGTACATATGAACTGTATATAACACAAAAAAGTTGTAATCAATTGTTTAATGGTTATGGAATTCGAAAATTTAATTGTGTTGACTATAACTTGGGACACTTTGTGTACTTACATCCCAAACCTATCAGGGACATTACATATTCACAACCCACAGATTTACTTTTAAGTGTAGGTTTGGATGGTTGTGCTAGGATTGTGGAGAGAGGAATACCTAGTTGTACAATCAAATGTGAAGTGCCTTTGTGGTCATGTTCATGGGATTATTTAAGGAACAATGAGTTCTACGTAGGGGGAGGTGGAGGTGTTATATGTCAGTATGATGTGCGTAACCCTAACACATATATTAATAAAGTGTCACTACGTGAAGATCTTTCACCAGTTGTGTCTCTATGTTCGACAGAGTTTGGTCTGTTGTCATGCCAATTGAACTCTTGCAATTTGTGGGCTGGAGCAAGTGTAAGACAATGGGAGCCACGTCCTTTACCTGTTGATGGTCCATTTATGTCACTGTGTTATAATAATTCTTGTCACCAAGTTGTGGTGACAGGTAGAGCAAGTGGAACAGAAAGGTCTAAATTAACGTTATGCAAAATAAAATCATGTGCTGTTAGTAATGAAGTGTCATTTGACGTTGAACAAACATTTAATGGTTCAGCTCGAACATTGACAATGTCTCGTTCTGCTTGGGTGACAGCACCGGGAGCTACATGGGTTGGTGCCCATTCAGAAAGTGAGTCAGCATTGTTTTTACATGGGCTAGATGGAACTAGAAGTATGTCTCTACCCTCTTCAGAACCAGCATTAGATTTGTGCATGGTGGAGCTTAATGGTGATGCCTTATTAGCATCATTGTCAGCCTCTCGGCTTAGATTATATAAAGCAGTGCCAACAAATATGTAATGTTTTCTGAGTAGCATTGTAAGGATTTAAGACGATGAGTGTAAATTATTGTTAGAATCTTGTCTGTTGAGTAGACAATGAGCCATTAATGAATTTGTTGGACAAAAGTGTTTTTAACATATTTAATACTTCACAAATATTAAAGAATTTGGACATGTATAAACCACTACATTGAGAGGTGGAAAGAAGAATGACAATTTCTAAATTTGAAGGCCATAGTGATAGCACTTTCTGGCATATGAAAGAAATATCATGTGTATCGCCTTTCTCTTTATTTTTACAAATTCCAAAACTAATTAATAATTTATTTTTGAGTGGTTTTAAAATGGTTTCTTAAAATTAATGTTGAAAGTACCTCATTGTATGTTTGGATTTTAGTTTTATATAATTTTGCCACTAAATATTAAAATCTAATGAAAGAATGCAATTGTTTTAAATATTTTTATCATAATAATAATATTTATATTTGATGTATGAATTTGATTTCAAGAAACTGCAAGAATACAACATTAAAGGTATGTCTATACTCCCACAAACTACCCATTTATAATTAAGGTCATTTTATGATAAGTATTCATTTTAAGAATTAAATTATAATTTAATTTTAAATTTATTCGGTTTCTGAAAAGGCGTGGACAGACGAGTCTAACACTGTCGCACCATTGGGAGAGCCACACTGACACACTAATTGGGCCGGCTTATCCGAAGCTCACATAATATTCAAAATTAATCGGTACGTTATAATTAAGGTAGACGTCAACTGTATCGGCAGCGTACGGATTTTTCGATGCCAGTTCATTCGGATTTTTGTAGGGATTTCCGTTTGACGCCAAGATTACGCCATCATTTCGAATGACGTCATCGGCACCCATCGCTAAAGTTGCCTCGGTGCAATGGTATCGGCACAGCCAATGCGGACTGCTGTATTTTTTTTTAAATAACTAACGCTGCCGTCATAAGGCCTCTACAGCTGCTCGTGGACTTTTGGGGCGAGCCTTAGGCTCGCGGAGAGACTGGTTTAGCCGCGACTATGCCAAGGACGTCTCCTGCGAGACACGAACCTCGGCTTGGGCCGTCGAGGGAACGTTGACCGCCTGAGTAGCCGGTGGGAAGCTCACCGGAGTGTGCTTCGCGACAAATATCGGTCCTCTCCGTTTCCGGCGGGGGCGGTTACCGTACCGCGGTCCTTACACAGAACCCTATCATCTGTTTTGTTTCCTTTTCTCTCCTCGATGGAGGCTAATAAACTTGTTGTTGCTGTAGTGATATGATCATCCGGTTCGTATAGTATGTAAAGTGGCCATCGGTGCGACTGGCGCTTTTGTTTTAACGGAGCTGCGAAATATTTAACGTTGTTGCGAACTAACGGATTTAGGTGGGACTGACAGACAGACAGTGGGCGCGGATAGGTGTATGCATTTGTATGAGTTTATTATAAAATACTTAGTCACTTCGAAAATGGTGTTTTGGTGGGACGAGTAGCAGTGAAAAGGAACTCTCCGCACACATCTTCTAAATTTGGTTTTTACAATGGATGTATTTATGCAGAAATGTTGAAAAACTAGACCGCATACCTTTGTATTTATATATGTAATCTCTTTGCCTAAATATAAAGAAACGTTAGTCTAAGAAAAAATAGAAATTTCTTTCACCTAGCTTAGTGTAAGAAAATACAGACCATTAATCTTCTGTGCAGCAGTCAACTGTCATCTACACTTGATTCTGAGGACGATAATTGACAATAGTAACTAGAAAGATTGTTTTGAAAAGAAATTACTAATTCTTAAAAAAAATATTTCTTTTCTTCAACATTTTGGTAAGATAAGTCAAACGATCCCCATTTGCTTTAGTTTCATTTGTAAGTTCTCGAAATAAAATGATTAAATACAACATCTGCGGTACCATGACACTGCTTTTGAAATGTGAGGTCATGGTTTCTTTTAATTTAGAAAATCTAATGTTTGTTAAAAAAAACATACAATTTCTAAAGTTGATCTAATTCCTGTAAATCTTAGTGAAAATTCAATTAATTTATTCATCAATCAATTAATAAATAAAAATTAAATAAACTTATTCAATTATAAAATATTAGGTTCATAGTGAAATTTTATAACCCATGACAAAGTGATATAGAATTTGTACTTATAATTAGATCTCAATTTTATTATAATATCTTTGTAATACTTTTAGAAAAAATGGAACAAGCCATTCAGCAAATTGCTCAAAATGTGGAGAGGCAGCTGGATTTTGAGTTGGAGAAGTAAGTGTAACGCAATAATTTATTCTCAGTAAATGAAATACAACTATCAGATGAAAATACCTGATAAATGAATACAAAATTATGTCACACATTTCTTATTAAAGTGTGACCAATATGAGTAACCAATGAGAATGCTGGCAACTCATCTGCATCCCAGCAAGAGCGAGAAGTGTTGCAGGACCAGAGCCAGAGGACCACTAATCCTAGGAGAGAATCTTGTTCATTTGTCTACAATTTAACCATCTTTATTGTCTTAATCTTGTATGAATATTTTATCTTAAACTTTTATGTTCATGTATATAATATAAATTCTGTCACACAAACTTTGTCTCATAAGACATTGTTGTGGGCTCCATTCATTAGACTTGCTATGTGTTTGTATTGATTAAATTATAAGAAATTATAGTTTATGAATTGCCACAATTTTTTGACACAATTGATAAGATAATGCAATTTCAGGTTAGATGCACTAGACAGCAGTGATCTTGAAGCTATTCGTCAACAGCGTATTAATGAGATGAAGCTAAGAGCTAAGCAAAAGCAGGAGTGGCTCACTAATGTAAGAAAAGAGGCATAAGTACTTTGTTTCATTCCTATGTCACAATTATATACAGAACACGCAAACAAAGTTTCTAGGCTGGGATAGAATGTGACATGTCCAATGACCAATCTACATGAACAAGCAAACCCAATTTCTAAAAAAAACATGGCCTCAAATCATATGACCCTATTTCTTAATTTCACTATAGAGGCAAAATACAATGTTACATTTGTATTACCTCAATGTTTGTTGCTCCACAACTAAGAATTTTTTCACTCTGTTGAATCAGCTGTCTGCATAGGTATTTTCAAACCCATATGACTTGGAGACCCTCAAACGGAGAGCAAACCTATCTCTAAAAAGCGCATCTGGCGCTGTAGATGTCCATTGGTGGAGGCCCACTTATGCATGCCTCCATTTGCCTCCTTTGTTGCTTGTTTATTTTTGCCTCTGTTTACATAAATAAATTACAGGGCCACGGAGAATACACCGAGATCGAAGGCGAGAAGGACTTTTTCACCGCCTGCAACAAGAGTGAGAACCTTGTGTGCCACTTCTACAAGAACGACTCGCCGCGATGTCGCATTGTTGACATGCACCTGAAGACGCTGGCCAAGAAGCACATCGAGACGAGGTTCATCAAATTGGACGCTGAGAAGGCACCGTTTCTAACAGGTACGCGAGTCAGTTATGGTTTTATAAGTTTTTTTTTAGTTAATTTGTAGTTTAGTTAGTTTGGTTTTTTTACCTTAGGGAGAGACATGCTGACGCTGTAATTGGTTACCATGGCATCGCATAATACTCAGAGTCAAATACTTCACTGTGGTGTAGTGAGTAAGGAGTGGCGCATCGCATTGGCGCTTATTTCTTAACGGATCTCATCAATGTTCAGGAATTTCACTGACTCCGTGGTACCTAGTGGTAGTAATAATAAAAAAAAATATTTTCTCTCAAAAAGATACAATTTATCCTTGAATTGATACACAAACAGATTTCTTAAGCATGGTGAAACGTTTGAGAGAGCTGAATGCTGTACTAATTCGAAACCTGTACGACAAAATGCCGGCCGGAAATATTTTGAGTTAACAAAAATGATTGAAAACGCAAGTCGTTTGTGTGTGATTGGGCGCTAGTGAATTGGACGCCGTGGAAGAGTCGAGGGACAGGGTGGTAGTGGTCACCCCACTACACCAAAACTGTCGGATTTTGACTGAATTGCCAACATGCCATATTTATTATTATGTTGTATTATATAATTATATATTTTGCAATTTATATGTGAATTTTTAAATAATTTTCGCGGACAGGGCGACTCAAGATACGTGTAATCCCAACGCTGGCGTTAGTCAAGGACAACAAGACAAAAGACTTTGTTGTTGGGTTCACTGATCTCGGGAACCGCGATGACTTCAGCACCGAGGTCCTGGAATGGAGGATCGCAAGGTGATGAAAGTCAAATTTATCTTCATGTTTTACCGAATGTACTTTTTTTATTGTAAAGCTGATACAACGTTGAAGATGTTACCTATATGATAAGAGAACAGCGCCCCAATAACCGCGCTTGCCGTGTTGCCGGCTTTTTTACGCCGCTTTAGCGCCATAATTTAAAAGCCTGTGATTTACCTTCGGATGAGCCGGCCCAATTTGTGCATCAGCATAAGCTTCAGTGTGGCTCTCCGAAGGGTTCGACAGTGTTAAGACAATCGGCCGGCCATTGTCAAGGCCTTCCAAAGACCGAATAAATTTTTATTGTTCGGACCAGGATTCGAAACACGGTGCCTCTTGCTTCGCGATAGACTTTTGTATAAAACCAATTACCACGATAAACCACGAGGCTCATCTTAGTTCTTATCCTAAATGAGGTTCTCATTCGCCCATGGACACCGTCAGCCTCTGCTGGTAAGTGAGTTTGCGTCTCGTAATATAAAGTTTATCAAGTCGCATTGATTTGGTAGTAGTACCTTTGCAAGCAGAAGATTCCAGAAGTATGTTGAGCGGCACAAATGGTCTTTAAACGCCCAAATATAATAAAATAGCAATGAATTGACATTTCAGGGCAGAGGTAATAGAATATTCCGGTGATCTTCTCGTACCGCCCACGCAAGGCAAAAAGAAAACGATCCACGTTCAAAGTAAAAAGGCAATACGGGGACGACAGGACGAGTCGGATTCGGATCTCAGCGATTGATAATACTGTATTCCAGCAATATTGAAACACATTTGAGCCCATTTTTTAATATTTGAACTAATTTACTAATAAGTAGTGACTCCGCTACGTCATACGAGCTTATTTCTATTTTAAAGACATTCTGAACGGATTGAGCGCGTAACTTTAATGCAAATTGTCAATTTAATATTTTACATATTGTCACTTTATGATGACAGTTTTGATAGGACACGGCCGTGTTATTGTTAGGTGCCTCCCACTGAGTGAAGAAAATTGACATGGAAATAAAAGTAATGTATTATGATTAATGCATTACACAATTATTGCTGATAACGTTGTTACTAAACTTATGATATAGCTGCTAAAGGAGCAGGTGAGTCTCCTATCTAGTAACATAACACCGGCGCCCATGACCAACCGCGCCACGATTCGCGCTTTGGTTGTTTCCGGTTTTTTTCGTAACCACGGCATTTGTGAGCTGTCCAAATGGTCATCTTAAATTGGTCGAAGTATATGGCCCATGTTTTGATAAATCTCTATGTTGTGAAAAAGACTTATTATTTTTTTACTTTTTACTATGTGAGAGAAGTTTGTCGGTGCTACGTCAGTTCTGTTTGCTTGATATTTTGTAATGTTTGAAGTGAATGACTCGTAAATTATATGTCTAATAAAATTATTTAAAAAGTTGTGTGTTTTATTAATCATAACAGAAAATCATGACTAATTATTGTAAAGTGAACATTCTTTAAAAACCATAGATTAATTTCCACCGATATCCGTATAGGATATTAAGAATATTAATTATAAAGTTCAATCAAAAAAATAACATTCATAACGATTATATAATAGCGAATCTATCAACTATAAACGAAAATTAAATACATATAAAATATGCAAGAAACTTAAACAATATCATTGATTGAAAAATGATTGGGGAAAATTTAGAAACGTACCTATAGGGATGATCGATATTAGAAAATATCGAATCAAAAGTACGATAATTAGCTATACAAAAATAGACAAAATTAGAGCTTCAAGAAAAGAGGGAACATTTCCTTTAAGGCCCGCAACGCAGCCGCGGCTTTGTAAGGGGTCCATCGGCGGAAGACCGCTTGCCCTAGGTCAGCCTTCTGCTCGTTTGCCACCGTTGCTATAAAAAAGAATATGACATTAAATTTAAAAAGCCTGTTTTTCCTGAGACACCTATAAATCATAAATATAAAAAGAAAATTTAACACTCAGTATTTTTTACGGACACTAAAAAAATAAAAAATCAAATTCGCGTCAACTTCACAAACTTACCCACAACACCTTACTTATCAACACTAACTACGAATAGAAACATATCAAGTAAGCGCCGAGCGTAATTGAAGTTGATATTTTTTTTATCACTTGAGAAATGAGAACAAACTTATTCGTACGGCTTTGGGCTTGCTTAGATACTCCGATTATGTTGATCAGTGGTATCTAGTGGAAAATTGTTGGAATTTGATAATCATCTGCTAATGACTATGCATCATTTAGTTGAAGCTAGTACACCTAATGCACGCTAGACGGGGCCCAAAAGAGTAATTGACGTTTCGATACATTTATTCGATAGTATCGATATTAAAACATCGATGGGTAACGATCAACCCTAGACAACATCTGTAACACTGTCCTCACTACTCTGTTCACAAATGATATTCAAAACGTAGTTGATTTTTTGATTATTTAAATTTTATAATTATTGTTTCCTTAAAAGTGGAACAATCATCCAACACTCATTATTTAAGAATATAAAGTTTTTAAAATTATTTTTAACAAATAAGATAGTTTACCAGTCTAGATTTTTAAATGTTATTGCTATGAAAGTTACATGGGTAAACTAATGGTCAGAAAATATTTACCTGTTCAATTATTGTGAATAAAGTTATAATAGAGTGTATAAAAAAGTTTCCTAATTACTTCACTGGTAAGTAAATTTATTACATAATTCATAAAAAAAATTGTTGTAATTTATTTTGTATGTTCCCAGATTAGAATTTGTACTTTGACCTTCCAGTAGGCTCATTTCAAGAAAAAACAAATTTTTAACTACTGTTTTTGAGGTTGTATCAGATATAGTCAAATTCAATAATTTTAATTTGAGCAATGTTAATTTATATTTATATATTTATTTCATAGAAGCCTTCAAGGCCACACAAATTAAAAATATTTTTCTTTTAAAGATCAATCTCATCATGAAATTTCTTTTTTCATCACATTTCAGTGAATATTAATGGTTTTATAAAAACATAATTTAAACCCCTATGGATAGGTTATACCAATATTTTTGCATATCACCAAACTATTTTATTACTTTTTGATTTTAATCACTTAATCTATTATCATCTCTCGCAAATTGAATATCGTCAAATTATATTTTGAAATAATCTAAAGTAATACAACTGTTACTGATGACATATAAAATGCCAAATTGTAATGTTTCTATCTTGTCTTGAAATAATGCATCATTTATAGATATAATAATATTATATAGATAATGACATAACATATATATATGTTATGCAAATGAACTGGAGTATAGCCAACATTATATAAGTGCCATTATGTATTGGCAGTGTCTCGGAAACAAAGGCTATTGATACTACACACTTAAAAGATCATATGCATGATGATTCCTCGATGCCACAAGCAGTATTATTGGTAATTCACCCAATCTGATTGGTTGCATGATATACATCAAAACTATTAGTATGTATGATTGATTACACTTTTGTCTACACAATTTGCTCTTTTTCTGTAACATTCGCTATACAAAACACTAATTGGTGTGATCTAATTGATTTTAACATGAGGAATCACAATCACACAGAGAAACAGGCTTATGTACTTAATACCAAGTCTTCTCTTAAAACTTATTACTATAACTCTCTAGAGATATAATCTTTAAGAAATTGTTTCTTTTTATTATAGTATAGCAGGCGAGTGGCCTCTGTGTTAAGAGATGATCGCCGCCCATGTACAACCTCGCCACAATCCAGGCTATGGTTATATTGCTAGTTTTATTATGATGATAAATGATGGTAGAATTATAACTCAACCTGTTTTTTCTAGATTTTTACTTGCCCATTCAACTACATCGCCATTGGCCTTTGCCGATTTATTAATAGTTCCATCCAAATATATAAATAACTGAGACGCGATTCGGAGGCGAAATGTTTTTTCTAAATGGTCCGTCCAATAGGTGCGTCACCATATGCTTCAGCATGGCTCTCCACGGGTGCGACTGTGTTAAGCTACTCGCCCGACCATTGTTACACTACTCGCCCGGCCATTTTTAAGCACGAATAAATGACATAAAATATATTTATTTATTTAAAATATAATAATTACATTTATTTATTATTTGGCATACATTATTTATAAACATTTTTTTTTTTTTTATTCATTTTAAATTTGCCTCAGAGCAATCTCGTTCGACCATCGTTTCTCACGCAAAATAGCCGCAGTATTGTCGTCGAGTTGCGGAAACCAGCCCGTCTTACATCTTACAATTACATTCCTTATTCACTCAGCGATACACATTAGAGGCACCGTTTCAAGTACTATTTCAGGCTGAGTATTCTGTATTCGGATAAAAAGTAACCTATGTCATTCTCCTGGCTTTAACAAACACAACTCTCTTTTTAAATATATATTTATGTTTGCAGTGTCCGTGGGCCGTGACGCCATGTGAGGCCTGCGCTCGTGGGCAGAGGAATGGCAGGCGATAGCGCCGCGAGCGCTAAGCATGGTTAGTGAAAACTTTATACAATTATATATATATGAAAAAGTTTTTCGTTAATAATTATATACTCTCAATTATTAGGTAGAAATAATAACTTAGGTGTAACGTAACGTTTAGGGAGGCTCAAAACTCAGCAAAATTGCGTAAAGTAACGGAATGCATCCTAAAGACATACTATTACAATATACTTCATGCGTGGGAGAGCCATGCTGAAGCAATATGCAGACGCAGATATAATATATATATTATAATATGCCGGCTCGACCGAAGTGTTACCACGGGCTTACAGAACACTCTTCTTGAAATGGTACTTATAGTTTCGCTGAGTGAAAGAGGATTTACGGCCTATGCAAGTAAACCTCTCAAGCGACGTAAAGGCCGGCAACACAGCAAGCGCGGTCGATCTCTTACTATACAATAACGAGCTCGGTGAACAACCCGCGTTGTATACAAGTCATTGATGTGCTCCGTGGGGTTGCCGTATCTTTATCTTTATTGTTTATTAATAAGGTGTTTAACGTAGATATCTGCCATTATCAACAATGCTGATAATGTCGCGTAGGATATTGTGTTGTAACATGTCACGGCCGTATCTCGATGTACAAATGACAAGTTTTTTATTATATAGCGGACAACGGAGCTGGTGGGTCTCCTATATGGAAGAGAACACCGCTTTCCATGAACTACCGCTCTACAGTCCGCGCATTGGTTGTGTTGACGGCTTTTTACGCCACTTGAGCGGAATTTTTAAGTGCGTCCGATATCCTCACTAAGAAAAACACAGTAGAAGCACCATTTCAAGTACAGCTACCATTTTACGCTGAGTATTCTGTGAGCCCGTGGTATCATTTCGGACGAGCCGACCCAATTAGTGCGTCCGCATATGCTTCAGCTTGGCTCTCCCACAGGTGCGACAATCTTAAGACACTCGCCCGGCCACTGTCAAGCCCTTACAATAACCGAATAGATCATAAATTAAATTACAATGTATAATTTTCCGGTCCGGGATTCGTACCCGATGCTTCTCGTTTAGCCCTTCCAGAGGCCGAATAATATAAATTTTATTCAGACCGCGGAACGAATTCGAGCCGTGATCAGCTTAACTCTGTGGCGTTGCGTAGAGATGTTGCTTCGCTCAGCATCTCCACCGCATCTATCACGGGGAATGTTCGGAGGAGATGTCTGGATTAATATCTGCATCTGAATCATCGTCGAACCTCGAGGCGGAATAATAAGTTTAAAATTTCACTTCGATCTATGTCGTTCCATAACTGAGCGTTTTTTAAGACATCTCTGTAGGATCAGCCTGCAGAGCTATTTTCCTAAGTAATGCAACTCGAGAACTTAAAAAAGGACGTACTTAACCGTAAAAGGCCGGCAACATATCCGCATCAGAGGTTGTGGTTGCTCGTTTGCCTTCCTGTTTTCATACAAAAATTAGTTACAGTCGAATTTCGACCATCAGGCGTCTACGAGTAATGTGTATTTACATATATATTAAAATAATATATTACTGTTATCTGATGTTGATTCCAGAGTCACGCGAGCCGAGCTTGTCGGGCGGGGCGCTAGTGGTGACGTCACTGGTGGCTGGGGCGTCGGCCGGGGCGCTCGCCAAGACCGCCATTGCGCCGCTGGACCGCACCAAGATCAACTTTCAAATCTCGTTAGTATGTTTAATAAGGCTACAGGAAGTACAAGCATTGTCAGTATCGCAAGACGATATTTCTGAAGCACTGACTCAGGGGCACAGCTGAGCATTTATTAACACGTGGATGCTATGGAAGCAGCTACCTGCAGAAGTATTTCACCACCAATACGACTTGAAGAGCTTCTAAAAATGAGCGAACCTATCCCTAAATCGTCGCCAACGCTCCCGCGGCTCCACAGGGGCTGGGAAATCCATCGGCGGAGAACCGGTTGTCCTAGGTGAACCTCGGTTTGCCTCCCTGTTTTCAGAAATAAAAAAAGCAACAATATTTCTAATAGAAAAGATATCATTTCCGTCATTGAAAAGATTTCAGTATGTTTGTAATGGAATTACCGATAAAATTCTGTTTTTGTATATGTCGTAATTGTACTGATAAGTGTTATGTTATGACACTTGGGATCTCGTGAATTGTACAAAAATATACGCCGCTGTCGTAAAATCCCAGGGGTGGTAAAAGAGTTGAAAATTAAATTAATTATTTACAATTATTCCTGGGTTCACTTCTGTGTAACAGAATTAATGCAATCATCATCATCCGCCTATTCAAGTCCACTGCGGGACAGGCCTTCCCCAAAGACGCTCACCTGTTGCGATCTTGAGCGATCGGGATCCAGCAGTTGCCCGCGGCCTACGTGAGATCGTCTTTCCATCGCGTGGGGGGACGTCCCACTCTGCGTTTTCCGGTACGCGGTCGCCACTCGAGTACCTTTCTTCCCCTTCGGTTGTCGGTTCGTCGAGCGATGTGGCCAGCCCATTGCCACTTCAACTTACTAATACGGCGGACAATATCAGTTACTTTGGTTCGGCTGCGGATAACCTGTCATTTCAGATTTTATCTCGCAGCGAGACTCCGATCATTGCCCTCTCCATAGCTTGCAAATTAATGCAATAGAAAATATTGATGTGTTACGCTGTGTAAAAAGTCGATAGCATACATCCTATGACGAAATAGAGCAGGCGTTCTCAGAGCGAATTTTTGTTATAATTTAAGTATCTCACGGAACCCAAAGGTTACGCCCACTGAGTTTGGGTTGCCGGTTCTTTTCAGTGTAACCAGCTTAGCTTGAACCAGTTTCATTTTGACGTTCAACGGTTTGCGTTTTCATATATTTTTTTATGTATATCGGACAATGGAGCCAGGTGGGTATCCTATGCGGTAAGAGAACACCGCCGCCCATGAACAACCGCGCCTCAGTCTGCGCATTGGGTGTGTTGGCATTTTACGCCGCTTCAGCGGCACTTTTAAGCGCTTCTAATATCCCCACTCCCTCTGTGAAACACAGTACAAGTACCGATTCACGCTGAGTATTCTGTGAGCCCGTGATATCATTTCGCACGAGCCGGCGTAATTAGTGCGTCAGAATATGCTTCAGCATGGCTCTACCACGGGTATAATAAATTAAAGACGGTATTAAATTTAATTTCGTTTGCGTGCAGGAATACGCCATACACATGGCGTGGCGTGGTTGCGTTTGTGCGGGGCAGCGTGAGCGGCGAGGGCTGGGCGGCGCTGTGGCGCGGCAATAGCGCGACCATGGCGCGCATCGTGCCGTACGCCGCCATCCAGTTCACAGCTCACGAGCAGTGGAAGAGGCTGCTGGCGGTCGACACGCCCAACACCGCTCAGTAAGGCTCGCCAATACAGTGGGATCTCGAAAACTTGAATTTCAAGGGAATACAAAAAATTCGAGTTAACAAGTATTTCGAGACACAGGATTTATTTGCCAAATTTTGTCTTATAAAGGTTTATAAGAATATTTTTCAACTTGTGGAGGTTAAGTTATGCAACAGTTCGACTTATATCTCTTAGAATGTGTACTTGTTAACTTTTATTGATATGATGTCGGAGAAGTCCACGTAACACGCCACAAACTACGAGTTATGGAGTCGCGTTTTTTAAATTTACATTTATACAATTACAGAGATTTAATATGGTTATCAACGCCGCGTAAGGAAATGACATTTTGGTCGAGTTACAAGTCTAATTAATCGGAGATAGCGCGTTTTGAGAGCTTCAGCGGCAGGGAATAGCATTTTTTCCATTTAATGAGGATTTCTATTAAACACGGTTCGAGCTAACGAGATTCCAGGGTACTTCTCAACATTCTTCAACTTGCTATACTCCTAGATTGTTTTTGCTAGAGGTATAAATGTTGTCCAGGGAGGCGCCCCTCCGTCACCTGATAGCGGGGTCCCTGGCGGGTGTGACCTCCCAGAGCGCGACCTACCCTCTGGACCTGGCGAGGGCCCGGATGGCTGTCGCCGACTACCGCTCCCTCAGAGCAGTCTTCGCCAGGATATTGCGGGAAGAGGGAGCTTCCACACTCTACAGGTAACTAGTATGACGCTCAACTGAAGTAAGCTGGCAACCAGCTCCCTAACATTATCCAACTTTTTTTAGTATACCGGAAAGGGGAGCAAATAGGTCTCCTATACGGTAGGAGAACACCACTGCTCATACCCAACCGCGCCACACTCCACGCTTGCTGTTTTGTCCGCTATACCTTAAAAAAAGTAAAATTGCAATAATACACAAAAAAAACTAAGTAATTGTATCCACAGAGGCTACGGAGCGACCGTATTGGGAGTGATCCCGTACGCCGGTGTCTCCTTCTTCACATACGACTCGCTGAAGCACTGGCATCTTGGTGAGTGCACAATGTTTTACCGGAAATCGCATACTAATGGAAAATGCTTGAGAAAAATCCTTTAATTTCCTAGCCGAGTAACATAATTGATTGTTGTTTAATTAAATTCTATAGTATATTATATTAAATTTATGTTTAGATTATTTCTTTCAGTTTTTGCCATTTTTTTATTAGGATAGCAACATTGTTAGAATGACAGATCGGTTCTTCGTGGTTATTATGAGTTCGTGTCGGAGTATGTTGTGAGAAATCATTTAATTATTTAAAAATGCTGTATTTATCTTTGTATTTGTTTATCCCACAAATATGTAAAGGAAAACGCAGAGTGGGACGTCCCGGCACGCGATGGAAAGACGATCTCACGAAAGTCGCGGGCAACCGCTGGATCCAGATCGCTCAAGATCGTAATAGGCGGGCGTCTTTGGGGGAGGCCTATGTCCAGCAGTGGACTTGTTAGGCTGATAATGATGATGAAAATTGTATTTTTTATCTTAACTTTTCCGAAACTTTCTGTCTATGTGAAATGAAATGTCGTGTTGTTGGCGACGCCATCTTGGAACGTAAACGCGGTAGAGTAATAAAATCTTATATTGAATCAAATACTAAATGTAGTTTATTGAATTGTGAATCGAGAAGTGTTAAAAACGATTCAAATTTACTTATTTTCGGAGAAACACATTCAAGTTTAGTTTCACATCCTGAGCTTAGTTCGAAATAAGTTAGAAATAAGTATCATGTATGTATTAATGTTATGACGCGATGTTATGATGGCGAGTGTGTTGATTCTATTGTTGTTGATCTGTGCATTTACGATCCACAGACTACACTGGCTCTATGCCCTACGGCTTCACGAACGTGCTATACGGCGGTGCGGCCGGAGCCCTCGGCCAGACGTCCTCCTACCCCCTAGACATAGTCCGCAGACGGATGCAGACCGCTCGGCGGGCCCCCGACGGAACCTATCCCTATCCGGGGATATTGCCTACGCTGACTCATATTTATCAGTAAGTGTCATCTCTGTGTCCCAACACAGCATTTGCTGAATTCCATTTTTTTTAATGGAGGCGACCATGGACATCCCTATCCGTCAATTTGTTCATGGTTGGCGGCCTATTTTTGGTGTCTCAAAACTGTTGCTTGAGAAAATAGTTGACATAATAGAAAATAGTCCAGGATATCGGCATGAGCTTACGGTTCACCATGGTAAAATACTGTGTTACAATTGAGTGATCTTATCGGGGGCTCTTGAAATTATGCTGCTTAAGAGGAATAAAATCCGGCAACACAATCACGGCGCGCACTGTGGTGCGGTTACTCTTGGGCGGCGTTCTTTGACCCACCTGCTCCGTTCTCCGCTATTCCATAAAAAAATGTCACAGACACACAGACTCTCTATAATATTAATATTTTTTTTGAAAACGGTGACATACGAACAAGAGTCTCATTTAGGATACGCGGTCCTCTGCCCATGGTCACCGTCAGTCCTTGCAGAGCCGCGGATGCGTTGCCGGTCTTTAAGGGAAAGTTACGCTCTTTTTGAAGGAGGTATTTACTCTCTATTGGCAAAGATTTTTATAAACACTCTATTTCCAGCACGGAGGGGTGGCGCGCGTTCTTCAAGGGGCTGAGCATGAACTGGGTCAAAGGGCCAATAGCCGTCGGAATCTCGTTCGCCACGTACGACCACTTCAAGGCGACGCTCCGAGACCTCGCTCTCACCTTCACCACGTTCAGGGTCAATTTATGAACCCACTAAAGAGTAATGGTAACACTAGCTGTGTCCCACGAAAATAAACACAAATCCAAACGCTGTTGGAAGCCTAACGTTTTACTCGTGGAGATCAAAGAGGCGCTAATTGGGCCAGCTCGTCCGAAGTGGTACCACGGGCTCACAGAATACTCAGCGTGGAACGATTCTTGTACTGTGTTTCGCTGAATGATGATTTTAGTTGGGTAACAGCCTTCAACACGAAAAGTGGGGACTATATAGAAGACCCACTTGCTCCATTGTCCGCTTTACCATAAAAAATATCTTAACACTGGGAGAGCCATAAGGCACTAATTGCGCCAGGTTATGTGATACCACAGACTTACAGAATAGCGTGAAATGTACCAGCTGAGGGGTGTTAACAGCCAGCACCGCAAGCATTAAATCAGTTTTTCTGGTATGATCGTAATCCAACAGGTGATCGGCCTGCTCCATATAATATTTTACTACGTGATAACCAAGAATTAATGGGCTTGTTTAAGGACGCCTTTGTTCGGTTCATTGAATGTCATATATACAATTTTTTTAACGAGGGACGAGAAGTCTCGACAGTTACCGGGGAAGTGCTTTCCGCCTCCCAATGTCCACCCTGAACAATGCTTATTTCGCGGGAAAATTTTCTAAGAAGTGTGAGTTCCATGATTTTTTTTGTGTGCCTTGAAAATCACATCGATTAAGGCACAAAAATGGGCTCGGTTTGTAAGAAAATGTAACAGCTTTTTTGTCTATGTAAAAATTGTTCAATTGACATACACCGCCCTTGAGTTAACCTGTGATATGGGAGTAGTGCAATTAAAATTAATAGAATTGTACTAATCGTTTATTATAATATTAAAGTATCAAATTGAATTCGTATTTACAAAGGTTTAATTTGTTTATTTATTTTGCAGCATTTTTTTTAATCCATGTCTTTGCTAAGATGTAATGGCACGTTTTGTATGGGTTATATTCTGTCCCTTTCAAATCTAGTTTGTGTGAGAGAGACAAAATATTTAACGTATACGGGCTTTTACAGACATTTATATAGTGCTTGTTTAAAGGCACAATCGAATATGGAAAAAATATATCATTGGAATTTTGATTCCATTTGTATGCTGCATTTTTTTATATGCTGTAAATCCATTTGAATCTATTAAATATTCTCTTTCTTTCAATGTTATGTATATATTAAGATATTACGTAAGAGAAATCATTGTTAAAGGTAAAATTAGGCGTTTTTTGCTAAAAATGTATGAAATAATAGACTTTACTCAGACAATAATACTTTAAATAAAATTTTCATACTTGGATATTTCATTAAAAGGAACTTGTTTGAGGCTCATATTTACTGCTCTGTGTATCTATGGCGTCGTGGTTTCCGAAAGACTTTTGGCGGCATCGCAACGGGATTTTTAGCAAAGAGGTTTTATATTGGTGGAGTTTTAACTAAACGGCTTGATAATATGCACAAATAAAATAAATTATATAATTTAGTTAATAATACGCCACAAGTAATATTTCCACCATTTTACTTTGGGAAAATTTAAAATGGCTTTGTTTAGAAACCATTTTAAATTTGCGGTGTTTTTGATTGATGTCATGCTTTGCTGATATTTTTATTTAGTTTAATTTAGTATAATTGTTTATCTGTCATGGTAATATGATGTATTAGGTCTTTGTTATATATTATGTATGTAGGCTAGTGAATAATTTTTTTAAATAAAAGAAATGTGACCTTTTTGTATTTTATTTCTATATATTCTACTTACCAACTACCTAATATTAGAAACTAACATGAACTGGTTGGTATTTAGATGAGATTTATTATAATTCCATATCGTATATATGTGAATATCATTCCCTATAAAGAAAGAGCATGCCTATCTTTTAAAGGTCGGCAACGCTCCGCGACCTAGCAAGGGACAGTGTCCATGGGCCGCTTGTCTTAGATGAGCCTTTTGCTGGTAATAAAATAAATAATAAAAATTAAATTAAAAGTCCCAAAATAACAAAGACGCTACAACAACTTAAAATTCGTAAATGTCTAAATAGAACGTTTTGTTCTCTTTCAATTTCAATATGTTTGAGATCTTTCAGACGGGTTGAATAAAGAAGAGAATTTATCCTTTACTAAATGGGTAGGTAATGTGATCCTAAAATCAAAACAACCATAGTAATTGGAAATTAATTTATTAACTTATCCGAGAAATTATTGTAATAGTATTGCACATTTTTAGAATTTTATTATAATCAATCTTCAAACTTAAATAACTAACTTTACAGGTTACACTATCTGATAATACACAACCCATGCAGGATATTTGTATGAATTTTTTGTAACGAACCACAAACTTCTTACTTTTTTATAGTATAGTGGGCAATGGAGCAGATGAGCCTCTTCTATGGCAACAGGGCACCGCTGCCCAAGGCCAACAGCGCCACAATCCGCTCTTTGGTTGTGTTGCCGGCTTTTTACATCGCTAAGCGACTTAATTTCAAAGACCTCCGAAATCCTCACATACTCATCGATACAGCTTCACGCTGAGCATTCTGTGAGCCTGTGGCATTATTTCGGACGAGCCGGCCGAGTGAGCCTCGTTAAGAAGATAGTTATAAATACAAGCACTCCGTTTAAGACATTAGACTAGATTTGATTAAAATTACACTAATATACATGAAATGTAATGGTGTCTGTACATACAATATTTTTCTAAATAACCAACAAGGAGGTAATTTGATGTTTTTTTTATTTATTTTAATACATTTTTTATACAGATTCGGACTCACCGAGAAATAATGTTTGCCACCGCGTCTTCTGCAAGACACGTACGATGTGAGGCTGTGAATGACGATGGGTCCATGCCATCGCTTCAGACGATTTAAATTTATAAACCGGTGAAATAAATCATTCCCGTCACTGAATAAATTCTATTAATAAAATAAAAAGTTTAATACAGCTGTGTTTATTTATAGATCGGATTTATGAGTTTATTTTTGCAACGTAATTATTCCTAAATTGTTCAATTTTTGTATTCCTCACGCTAATAAATATGCAGGACATTTGATTCCCTTTCGAGTTACATGTTTTGTAAGATTGCCGATAAGTTGATTGGTTGGTATTCCCTACAAATCAAATATCCTAAAAGCATTTTATTAATTCTAAATGGCTGAGCAATTCCCGTTACTATGTTACCAATATTAACAATGAAACTTCGTCATATTTCCTCACGATGAGTTGACA
Organism: Delias oraia; assembly: GCA_018230265.1. Taxonomy (NCBI): domain Eukaryota; kingdom Metazoa; phylum Arthropoda; class Insecta; order Lepidoptera; family Pieridae; genus Delias; species Delias oraia. The sequence continues at coordinate 7,759 of DWCF01001783.1, read as the reverse complement.
GAACCAAGTCGATTTTGTACACTAAAAGAAAAAGTCTATTTAAAATGTTTGGAATTTGTCTATGTATTGTCGAACTGTGTGTTTTCATAGAATCGTCTTCCGATCGCTGTGGGGTACTCTGTGGGGCTCGTCGCGCTTGTGGTGGGCAAGTAGGGGGGGTAGTAGAGGTGCGAGATGACGTCACAGGGTGGCGGAGCGCGAGCCATGCTGAACAGGGCTTCTGGGTCGCAAACAAACTTGTATACATAGCGTTCGCCTGGAAAGTAAGAAATGTTACAGAGAGTGGGTCCAAATTTTAGTGGGACAGTTACATATACAATTTTGAGACTAATATTATTTTAGTTTTTTTATTGTATAACGCACAACGAAGCAGGCGGGTTTCGTCTATGGTAAGATATCATCGACGATCATAGTCATTCCGCACTTCGAATGCCTTGCTTTGGCGATATAACTATTGTGTATAAACATTTGAGAACAAAAAAGGTTGCGCAGCACTACGCTAGTTACTTTAAGATTTTTTTTCATTGTGTCTATTTTTAGTTTTGTGCGCTACAATTGCCAGAATCATAACCAAACCGGCGCAGGCGACCCGGTGTGATAGACCACCGGCATAGGACTGATAATCAGAAAAAGGATTAAAACGCTTTAAACGATTGCACATACCTGCAACTTTCTGCATGATGCCCTTCTCGTAGTAGTATCGGAGCGATCTTGACAACTTGTCATAGTTCATCGCGGGACGATTTTTCTGAGCACCCCAACGTCGCGCCACCTCAACAATGAATAACAGAACTTCTACATCTATATACCTACAGTAGATCCTCGTTAAGTCGAAACTCTATTAGTTGAAAACCGCCGAATTTTGAAAACATATTTTCTTTCCTTCCCTTCAAAGAGCAAAAACTCCATTCATCGAAATATTTGTCTTTAAACCATTGTGGTAAATAGATACATATTTTCTCACCATAACCCGAAAAATTAAACTTTACCGCTGTGTTTTGAACATTATTATTTATTTATATTATGTAATGTTTCATTTTACATCCTTTACAATTCATTATTTGACACATTTTACCTCAATATGGCGAATAAAAATAAATTACTTTAAGAATGATTTATTTGATTTCTCTAACTCAAAATTTATAAGAATGAACCACAATTTTATATCGAATCAAAATTTGCCAGGTCTGTTAAGATGTTCTATTTATAGAGGTTTTTTTTATGGTATAGCGGACAACGGAGCAGATGGGTCTCCTATATGGTAAAAAAACACCGTCCACTATGGACAACCACGCCACAATCCGGGCATTGGTTGTGTTGTCCGCTTTTTATGTCGTTTAAGCGGTTTTTGAAAGGTTATTCTGTACTAATAATACGGATTCTCTGATTGTATTAATAGCTAAGTTTATATACCAATAATTGGAACGAAGTTCCTTACGGCAGGCTTGGAGCAGATACGAATTTTGCTCCGCGACCGAACTGATAAAAATGTGATAGTAAAACCGTAAGGAAAAGTTAAATAAGACGTGCGCAGGCGCGACAGTCGTATAATACCTTTCTCTTTCTTTCTTTTCTTTCTTTTAACAAAAAACCTTCACCCAAGAAACATCAAGAAATCCCATTTAAAATTGGGCAACATTTTTTTTACAAACTGTGTCGATTCTACATTTACCGAAGGAACTTCATTCCTACCTGGTGTCTCACGACATCTTTTTTTTATATGATACAGAATCTAGAAGTAATATAATTGGGGAAATGTTACAATTAAATCACAACAGGCCTACCTCTTCAGGCTCATGCAGTTTGAACTCGAGCCCCCGTCCGGTCCAGGCCACGCAGCGGGCTCCCTCCGCTAAAAGCGAAACCAGGAACTGCCACAGTTGAAGTGCACCGCGACGCCCACCGCCTGTATTTATTAACCATCAAAAGTAAATAAAAATCTGCAAACACAATCGCGTTTCATTTATCTATCATATAGAGTAACGATAGACAATATATTTGCTGTCTAGAAATTACGCGCGCTTTTGACTGACCTCCATCTTTTTTATGGTATAGTTGACAACGGAGATATCCTCCGATATCCTCACTCACTCAGTGAAACAGTAGAAGTACAACTACCATTACACTATGAGTTTTCTGTGAGCGCGTGGTATCACTTCGAATGAGCCGATCAAATTAGTGCGTCCGCATATGCTTCAGCTTGGTCACCCACGGGTTAAATTCTAATATATTTTAGTTTTTAAAACTTAAAATAATAATTAACACAACTTGAACGCAATGTTGAAAGCAGTAAAAAGTGATATATTTTTACTATCCCAATTATATTCCTATATTTATTCTCGACTTAACTTCAGTGGTATTCCTGTACGAGTATTAAAAAAAAGAACATTAGTTATATCTCGTAACCGCGGTCCTTCACGCATAGACATCTTCAGCCGGTGCTGAGCCGTTGCTTCTAGTGTGTTTTGCTAACTTAGTGAGGATATCGGAAGCCCTTTAAGATGCCGCTTAAGTTGTATAAAAAGCCGGCAACACAGCAAGCACGAACTGCAACGCGGTTGTTTATGAGCGGCGGTGTTCTCTTCCATATAAAAGACCCGCCTGCTCTGTTGTCCGCTATACCATAAAAATTAAAAAAAAAATTGATTCGCAATTTATACGGATTGTTACCTGAATGTGTCGTGGTGACGTGGGGTGAGGCCGACTCCTTCCTGGAGGTAGTTGGTGTCTGACAAAGAGAACTGCTCACTGGAGGACAAATGTTAAATTAAACTTTGAAACTTCAGCATTACTAATAATCTTCTGAGGCATGGCTTCCCAAACTGTATTTAAAACAAATTATGGTATAGCGGACAACAGAGCGGGTGGGTCTCCTTAAAATTTAAATTGTCGATGCGCAGCGTGGAACGCCACCTGCAAGGTGGACAGACGATTTTATAAAGGTCGCTGGAAGACGCATAATGCAGGTCGCCTCCGGCAGGTATGCATGGAGGTCCAAGGGGAGGCCTATGTCCAGCAGTGGACGTCTAACGGCTGAAATGATGACGATGATGATGGGCGGCGGTGATCTGTTACCATAGGAGACCGGCCTATACCTATGTCCGATATAGCTTTAAAAATTAAACAGCATACCAAGCCTGTCGCCCCATGGATCCATGGAACTCGACACGACTTCTTCATGCGCTTTCTCTTCTTCAGATTTATTGTACGTACTGCATCTAAAATACATAACAGGTGTTTTATTTCGCTGGAAAATAGTAAAAATTTCAATTAATTTGAGCCAAAGTTTGCAATGGATAGTTAAATTCAGTCATAAGGAGTCACCTTTGAAGGTAATGATCCCGATACTCCCTAAATTCCCGACATTCTTCGCTCTCGCCTTTACACCTGAAATCATTAGTAATAATATGTTTTATTTCTCTCGCAAAGGTACAATTTACACTAAAGTTACAGGAGAAACAAATTTGATAAACATGACTCGGTAACAATTATATGCTAACAAATGTTTTAGCGAATTTCTCAAAACATGTCGATAAGTGTGTGTCTATGAGTGTGGCGAATGTAAAGAGAGATTGAGAGAGTATGCATCGTTAAATAGAAAGAATTTTTTTACACCACTGGTGGCAAACGAGTAGGAGACTCACCTAGGGTAAGCGGTCCTCCGCCCATGGACCAGCCCTTGCAGAGGGTGCCAGCCTGTCAGGAATGTGTACGTTCTTTTTTGAAGGTCCTCAAGTAGTTTTGGTTTGGAAATACCTTCGCTGGCAGCTGATTCCACAGAGAGGTGGAGCGCGACACAAAATGCCTTCAAAAACGGTCAATTGTGGAACGACAAATATCTAAGTGAAAGCGAAAAAACTGCATTCTGCCTCAATATTCAATGATGGAACTCAGCAGCAAGGATCAGTCCAAACAGCTCCTCCGCACATTCCCGATAGATGCGGTAGAAGATGTCGAGTGAAGCAACATCTCTACGGAACGCCAAAGAGTCAAGCCGATCGGAAAGAATCTGGCCGTCAACAATCCGAGCTGCTCTACGCTGAATGCGATCTAGAGGAAGAAGGAGCTCCCGTCCATACACGCGAGCAGTACTCCATAGGAGGCCGAATTTGCGCTTTAGAAAGCTGTAAGCGATGGCCAGAAGTGAAGCACTGCTTCGCCCTATTGAGCACTGTTTATAAAAATCTTTATGTGGGACGTAAGAACGTGACACAGATGTATAAATAGGATAAAGAAGGCAGAAGCACAACTTCTTTCTGACTCTCTCTATCCTAATCTCTCCATAGATATTGAACATACCTACTGACCGATACCCTGAACTAAATAATGGTGGTCGGAAGGATACTGAACAGAAGGCAGTGACAATAAACCTTCACCACAAGAGTGCGAAGAATTTGATAATTAGCATTAACATAAGCTGACGTATTAACTGGCCCGGCGCGTCCGATGTGACATCACGGGCTCACAGAATACCAGTGCGTTTTACTTGTACTGCTTCGCTGAGTGACTAAGAGGCCTTTGAAAATATCCCTCTCAAATGGCGTATTAAGCCGGCAACACAACCAAATCGCGGGTTGTGCCCATAGAGACACGGATTATCCGTTATGCCTACTATAAAAATAATTATCTTACTATAAATTTAATTATTTGGAATTTTTTGTTTCATATTTTTGCACTAAGTTGGTACTTACAGTTGCGTGTCAATGTGTGTGTGTGGGAATTGCCCGTGCGCGTGTGCATGCGCGATGGGTGCTGGGGCCTCGTAGCGCCCGGGGCTCCCGACCGCCTCTCTGCAATTCACGGGAATCTTACAAGTACTATAAGTATAAGGCATAGAACAGCTTGTCCAAGGTGAGCTTCCCGCTTGCTTGCCAGCGCTTCCATAAAAAGAGAAATGCAATCACATGTTATTGTCTTAATATAACAGTCACGTGCAATTAAATACGAAAACCTGACGTAATGATGATGTAATAAAGAAATTATCAGCGAATGATCTTGATGAAGATTTGCGCGTACCAATATCACGGGCTTGTAGATTACCAACGCGAGAAAAAAGTCGGCATCATTGATGCAAAATAATTAAACAATTAAATCGTAGTACAGTACAAATATTTCCCATTGGTATTCTCTTAGGTATTTTCTCTAGACTCCATTGGCGGTTCTATTATTCATTATCTTATATGAAAAGATGCTGACTTTTGTGGGGTCGATGGTACCTGTGCTGGTAGTGCAGGGCTCCCCAGGGCGTGCAGGGCAAAGGGAAGGGTGGCTGCGACATGTCTCATCTCACCTGCGGCAGCGTCGCGCCATTCCTAGAACAGTAACATAAGGCAGTGTAAAAACAAAACAAGTTTATCGTTGCTTTTTTATGGAAATGGTGGCAAATGGTGAAGTGATCCTCTGCCGACGGACACCGGATATGTTGTTGGCTCTTTTCTTGAAGGTCCTCAAGTCGTATGGGTTTGGAAATAGTCCTAGCTGCTGATTCCACAGAGAGGTGGTGCGTGGCTCAAAATGCCCTCAAAAAAGCTCTGTCGTGGAACGGCAAACATCATGGTGATAACGAAAAAACGCTAAACTTCCTCCAAAACGCTATATGTCGTAAACTAATCGACCGATTGCTGTTACATTTTAACTCGAATTATCATATGGAAGAAAATGTACTGCCGTTCTTGTACTTGTGTTGAATAAAAATACTTCATTCATTCCACGATTTACAAAAATCTTAGTTTTCTGAATTATCCAAAATAAGTTCTATATAAAGGGAAATAGATTTTAGTAACGCCGACTCAATCAGTTTCCCCGTGGGGGACTGACTCGCGAACAATATATCATCATTTGCTTTAACCTCCCGCGAAAAAGTTATGAGTCTTTTTAGCTTTGACTTCATTTTTTTCTTACTGATTATAACTTAAATAAAATGTATTTTGTATATGGTATTTATTTATAAATTATATAAAACATAACACAATTTATATAAAAATAAAAAAGAGCGTGGAACGTTCACACGAGATTGAAGTAAAACTTCTTTGGCATTTGTACGAGATGGCAAGTAAATTAAAAATCAATACATTATATAAAAAAGTAAAAAAGCATTCATTGATAATGTAATACTAGTTATATATACATTAATTTTCATAAAATGATTGAATTACTGTCATAATTCAAATAAAATATGAATGGTTTGTGATAACTGAAGTGAGAGACATAAATTCTCCTCTGCAAATTGTCTAAATTTCTTGAGTACACATCAATAGTCATACCATATCTTGTAGTCGATTGGACTGGAGAATTATTTATTGTTAAATTTATTGTTAAACTATACTTAATTAATTCTATTGATTAATTTTTATTATTATAATTATGTAATGTTATATTTTTTAATATTTTTTTTTCATAAACTATTGATTGATTTGTATAAAATTAAAAATATTTGAAAATCGGATGGTACACGTGACGCCATTTTGCCGTGACGAACTTCCGTTGCACTGTCGTCCATTTACCTTCTAGTCGCGCCTAAAGAAGTTTTACTTCAAAAACAAAATTTAAAGTCAATTATTTAAATGAACAATCGCTTGAATAATATTTTATTATTAACTTTTAATTCAAAAGGCGGTAACAAAAGCTTAATATATTCAAAAACCATAAAGTAAAAAGCAAAGACTATGTCTATAGAGCTATTGTCTATTCCCCGCTTCCCTAAACGCGTTAAGTAATCGACAGCCCGCGGCGCTCCCTACCCAATCCCATATTGCCTTACTCAATACCTTATTAGCTGAACCGATTTCACCATTGTTTTCCCAATGTCCAAAGTAAAAAGTTTAGTAAGTAACAGTTCTAGCCGCAACACAGCAAGCGCGGTTGTCCAAGAGCGACGGTGATATAACTATCCTAGATCCTTTTTTATACAGGTATAAAAATTAAGTTAAGTTAAAGGTAAGTTAAAGGTAGGTTAAGTTAAAAGTTAAGGTATAAGTTGCTTTACAAGTCTGGTACATTTTTTTTATTACATAACGGGCAACGGAGCAGGTGGGTGTCCTCTGTGGTATGAGATCAACGCCGCCCATGGACAACCGCGGCACAATTCGTTCTTGCTTTGTTGCTGGCTTTTTACGGCGCTTGAGCGGTGCAATTTTACGGGCCTCCGATATCCTCACTCACTCACCAAATAAAGTTCTATTTCATTGGTATTTTATGAGCCTGTGGGATCATTTTTGACTAGCAAGCGCAATTATAACATATGCAATATATTTATAACAAAATTGTTGATAAACAGAAAACAAAATTAACAAATTGCTCTAGCACGGATCTTCCAATTTTGCAAATTATTCAAAAGCAATCAGGCGCGTATTGAAGAAAAACATTCGGAATTCGAATCTTAGGCGAATTTCCCGCCACAAATGACACGCCGCCGGATATTGCGAGTTCGCGGCAAATTCTGCATTCTGAACGCGTTCCGGTAACTAGGTTTGCGCGCGAAAATGAATATCTTTCACTCAAATATTCCTAAATAAAATATTGAAATAATATAATTTAAAAGATGTTTTTGAACCCTATAAGACTATAAATGAAATATATTTGGTTTTTTAAATAAACATTCAACTCCAATGGGACTTGCACTGCGCAAATCGCCGTATATGACTGTACGATGTGCACTCTTCGCGCTCTACCTTCAAAACGGCTGGTCGTATGAAAAAAAAGTTTAAACAAAAGTTGTAGGGAATTTTATAGCCTACAACTTTTATAATAAATGCAAATC
>DWCF01001782.1:0-27799 GCA_018230265.1 Delias oraia | reverse complement strand
AGCGAGTTCTACTTTAGAATTATACTATTTTTCTATGTTTTACTGGCCTTTGTTCTTAATTTGAAGCATTTAGAAAGCCTTGTTTGTGCATGTATAGCATTTGAACTTAGGAAAATTAAAAGTGTGCCTTGGATGTGTGCCAGTCGCATGCGATCGAAAGCCAAATCGAGATAGAATCGCCTTTTGTGACTTATTGGAGAGGGTGAACAAAGTCTTTATAAACGATATTTGAGGTCAAAGCTATTATTCACAGCAAAGAGTAAGCCTGATTTATTAGCCTCTGTCACGGCAGAAAACACTTTTTCTGTAGCTGCCAAGATAATTTAGTATGTACTTGAATGGGTAATCAAAGTGGCAGGTACCAGGTGCTCAGAGCTGTGAAGATATGGCGATGAGGAGACACAAAACGCTAGTACGCCACGAGTCCTCGAGTCGCGTGCCGTTGAGGGCCGACAGTGATTAGAGCACGCTAACAAAGCGCGAAGGGCTCTTAACCTACATGCTCCGTTCCACAGGAGCGCATGCGACACTCCTACGAAATTCTGTACGCCGGGTTGAACGCGCCTGCCGCTGCCGCTAATCTTTGTAACACGAGATCAAAGAATAAATAGGCGTGAAAATAATATTAAAAAGGCTTTAAAATTAGAAAGAACGTTGAAAGTTCAACGTCTAGAGTCTAGACAACCTACTCGCGCATATAATTTCGGGCGGTCGTTATGGCTGACGCACATAAAGTTGTAGATGCGATAAATAAAAGAGACAATGTAGCGAAACAGCAGCTGTAGACTAGCAGTAGACTTTCGAGATAAAGCTGTGAAGCTAGCGCGACAAAATTCAATTTTATTTCACAAAAGTGTAGTGCTTGTGAGTGCTTTTATGGCATCTGGAAACGACAATAAAATGGCTTTTAATAAAACGCTAACCGGTACGGTGCTGAGAATTTTCCTTCGTATCGATCTACTTATCTTGTTGGAGAATCAATATTCCCTGGAAGCCGAAGTTCGTCGGGTCGACATGCAATAAAGAGGTTATCTTCGCTCGTTTACTTGAAAATGGATGTGTGATATGTAGGTACGTTAGTAAGAGCGGCTCTAAGAGGGCATTACGCCAAATGTCTCCGTAATTACCGCTAACTTTGAAGGTGCGAGAGACTTTGCGTTCGTAATTTGTTCCTAAACTTACTTAATATTCCCCTGACAAGATAAATTTATTAAAGACGCCGAAACGTTTAGTTAACGAAGTATGCGAGCTATGAACGTTTACATATATAGTTTACAATAAATTCTCGAGAGAAATGTCTTGAGATACGTTAAGAGAAATAGTTTTGATTGCACAATAATGCAATCATTTAGAACCAGACAAGCATTTATAACAAGGCAGAATCATGTAATTACGCCAAAAAACTTAAATAAAATTTTAATGAACTTTTAATAAAAACAATTAAATGGCCAAATTGTACTTACTATACAAAAAGTTTTATGGTATAAAAGTTAAACCCATTGTAGAATGCTCTAAAAAATCAAAAATAATAATAACCTGATGTACTTTAATTATTATTAGGTATTTCATACTGAATCGAATAAAACCTTTGTCGATATAGATTCATATTTCATCGAGCTAAGAGCAAAATAGTTATAAAATATGCGCCCTCTAACTGTAATCCTAAAACAGTATTTGCATATCTTAAAATCTATACGTTTAAAATATCTGAAAAAAGAACTACTTCACAGCGGAATCCTTATTTTTGACACCATTGACCAAAATCACACGAACGACAAGATAGGAGTGGAAAAACACGCATCGAATAGAAAAGCTCTTTGCTATTGTCGAAGATCGCTTTAAAATAGGCTCTGTATTAGGGTAAATTGAAATCTGGAATATCTCACTGTCTATTAGAGCTGTTCGAATGATTGCACAGATTGGTTCGCATCTATCAATAGCAATTGCAGAGCATTAAAGTTTTATAATGCCATTAGGAGGCGGTCGGTGAATGAACTCGGCAACTCAAAGCCTAAGTCCATTGGGTGCTCTCAGCGCAGCCGGCGAAATCTTTGCAGTCTTTGTTTGAAAATGAATAAATGCAAATATTAAACGTTCTAATGGTGCCGGTTTTAAAAATGCGTTTTAAACCACCAGTTTAAATGCTCTCTAAAGAAACATTCAGCCTTTGCTTGACTTATTTACTATTTTAATTCATATTTTTTAATGTAAACAGGAATGCAAACAAGTAGTAGTTTCACATAGGATAGACTGTGCTCAGCCCATAGACACCTCCAGCTTTGCAGAGCCGCGGGTGCGTTGCCCGACTTTCATGGTTTTATTAACACTCAATTTATCCTAAATTACTATTTATTTACCAATTACTAGTTGTACATAAAACTGTACTTCGACTGTGTTTCGCTGAGTTAGTGTGAGAGAGTGAGGATATCAAAAGCCCTTAAAAATGCCGCTGAAAAAAGTAGGCAACACAACCAATGCGCGGAGTGCGGCGCGGCTGTCTATGGGCTGCGGTGTTTTCTATCCATATAGATCGATCTGCTCTGATATACCTAAAAAATATTATATTAACAAATATTATTTACAAAACAAACATATAAGGAAAATTAGTAAAGGCTAATTTTTAATATTTGTTTACTAATTCGCGCATTTTTAATATTTTTGACGTTGAACTTTTAAATTACACAAAAATAAACTAACCTTGAAGCAGAATGCTCTATCAGCATAATACCAGATTAATGTAATTCAGTAGAAAATTTTTAGAGCGAAAAATTAATGCTACTGTTTAATAAGCTTCAATAGTACTTCACTATTGAAAGAATTTGAAATGGTTTCTCTTCATAGAATGTCTAGAAATGTCCCGCAAAACGTCATTACCAGGGCACTAAATTGAAATCTGCGCTGAAAAAGGAACACTGAAAAACTACCTATAACTCATTCGAGTTTTCTTGTCCGTTTTTCCGAGCCGAGAAAAGTCTTGAAGGGTTTTATGAAATGTTTATTGTTTTTTCTTCACTGCAATACATTCATAAAACTATAGATGTGATCTTATAAGACTATAATAATAATATAACTTTACTTGGACAATATAAATTGTATAACATTTAGCTGAATATAAATTTATAACATTCTTTAAAATAGTATACAACATATTATTGTATATATATAAACTACATTAAAATAATGACGTAGTCTTACAGAGATTGGTTAATATTTGGGTTTGTAAACATCTATTTTTTTATGGTATAGCGAACAACGGAGCACGCGAGTCTTCTTTGTGGGAGAAGACCACCGCCGCCCATGGAAAACCGCGCACAGTCCACGCATTCGATATGTTGCCGGATTTTTTCCCCTAATATCCTCACTCAGCGAAATACAATAAAAGTACCGTTTCAAGTACAACTACCATTTCACGTTGAGTATTCAGTGAGCCCGTGGTATGATGAGCTGGCCCAATTAGTGCGTCAGCATATGCTTCAGCATGGCTCTCCCACGGGTGAAATTCAGCTACTATCACAAATATTTATAACATAAAACATATTAAGGCATAAGTCTAGTATATTTCCATTTAGAAGCATCACAACGTGTAACAGGCCAAGTAATGATTCTATTAGACTGGCTTATAATCTAAAGGTGTATTTTTAAATGTCCCATTAAAAAGTCAATTTTCCGCTCTCTTGTTTCTCGTTGAAGTTATTTTCTCGTGACAGACTCAGCGCAGAACTCAGACCAGTTCTAATATAAAAATGTCACACGATGTTTTGATGGCTGATATAAAATATCACAGAATTATATTTATCTCTTCCGTAATATTAATACAACCCCGAATTTCAAACAAAATCCCCACCAGGGCCTATTTAATTTGAAATTTATAACCATGAAATAATTCACTGAACAAGTACCGGTTATAGAAATAATGCAGGCTATATTTTGATAGTTATTTACCCACCCATGAACAACCGCGCCACAGTCTGCGCATTGGTTGTGTTGCCGGCTTTTTACGCCACTCAAGCGGCATTTTTAAGGACCTCCGATATCCTCACTGACTCAGTGAAACACAGTACAAGTACCGTTTCACGTTGATTATTCTGTGAGCCCGTAGTATCACTTCGGACGAGCCGCCCCAATAAGTGCATCCACATATGCTTTAGCATGGCTCTTCCAGTGGTGGAAGAGCACCATTAATATTTTTTCACGATTTTTTCCATATTAGTTAGTCGAATTTTCAAAATAAGTCGTAGAGAAAACGGTGAAACGATAATTTTAGCTTCCGACCGGCCACTCAAGCGGCCAACGTTCCCGCAACGGCCCATGCCGAGGTTCGTGTGTCGCAGGAGACGCCCTTGTGCTAGTCGCGGCTCAACCCATTTCGCGACGAGTCTACGGCTCGCCCAAAAAGTCCGCGAGAACCAGTGGAGACATATAGAAAAACTATATATTTTAACGCTACCTTTACGTTGAGAGACATATGATTGAATTCTAGAGATAGATATAAAGTTCTAGAAGCTTTATAATGCCTATAAAAAATTCAACGACCGCACGTATTCAACGTTCATAATTTGGTACAACAATATTTACTGATTAAACTGGTAAAAAAATGTTTTATTTTTGAGTTAAATACAGTTTGAGTAAACATGTTTTACTTGAAATTAATGGCTTAATTATTCTGTCACAATCTCGCTTACGATAAATTGTTGCAGAAGACGGGACTGAACATTTTAAGAACAGAATTTGGTTTAGATGTAAATGAATTAAAGTTCACGATGTATGCTTCAATTTATAATACGTAATTGGATTGAGGTCCAAACGAACCGCGAACACAATAAATTAGCGCATGAAACAATGGCTCCTTTGTATTGTTTATAACAATTTTATATAAAGGAGCAAAATAGAATGTGAAAAGTAAATTATTCAACATCAATTTGCCCTTGAAGACGTGGCTGAATTTTATTTTTATTCACAAAAAATCCCCCGGATTAATTTCGCTGGAGCTTATCCTTGTTTAGAATTTGGATAATGTTGCCTTAGGATACAAAATTCAGACGACGTTTTAAATTAAAAATGCGAAAATGTTTACAAAGTTACTTACCTACTTAATTATAACTTTCTTAGAATTCTCGTTACTTGTACTGAATTAATGACTAAAAATCTGTAATTATTTGTTTTTTTGGCATAGCGGGCAACGGGGCAGTTAGGTTTCCTCTGTGGTTAGAGATAACCGCCGCCCATGAACAGCCGACTACAATCTTCGCTCCAGGTGTGTTTCCGGATCTTTAAGCAATTATAACGGTATAATTTCAAGAACCTTCGATATCCTCTTTTTATGTTATAGCGGACAACGGAGCAGGCAGATTTACTATATGGAAAGAGAAAACCACTGCCCATGAACAACCACACCACAGTCCGCGCATTGGTTGTGTTGCCAGCTTTTTTACGCCACTTGAGCGACATTTTTAAAGGCCTCCAATATCCTCACTCACCCAGCGAAACACAGTAGAATCATCTTTTCAAGTACAGCTACCATTTGACGCTGAGTATTCTGTGAGCCCGTGGTATCACTTCTGACGTGCCGATCAAATTAGTGCGTCAACATATGGCTCTCTCAAGGCTTATCGTCTTGAAATATATTATCTCTTGAATGGGAGCTTAAAATAATTTAAACAAATACCAATGGTACAATTATAGTAAAAAGAAGATACTCAATCATGAATTAGTTTTTCTAACAGTTGCACCGTGAGAAAATACTTAAAATACTATACTATATATATTACTATATATACTATTATATTATTGACGTAATAAGAAAGCCCGCATAACAACCAATGTGTGGATTGTGCCGCGGTTCTCCAACGCTGGCGGTTATCTCTTACCATCAAGGAGACATCTACCTGCACCTTTATCCACTATTGAATAAAGCACACTATGAAGCTTTTACAGTGATGGTTAATAATTCTATTTAAAAAATGAAAACACTTATTTTGAAGTAATTATAACGTTAAGAAATACGCTGTATCGACATTTTTTAAAGATAAATATGTATTCTGCAATGTTGTAGTATATTTTTTTTCTATAATCATTCGCAGCACACGTGACGTATGGATTTATGGATATTGAGTCATTTTTTACACCTTGGGTTTAATTTTTGACGTTTGGTAAAGATGCCTAACTAGTTTTAAAATATTATTTAACCTATATTCGCTGGAAATAATATAACTTCAAATGGTGATAGAATTTTTCAAATCCTTCAAGTAGTTTCGGAGCTTAATCAATTCAAACATATAATCAATTTTCACCTCCTCCTTTGTCCGCTATACTATAAGAAAAACAATCAAATCTTTTCTCTTTATATGTATAGACAATGTTGCTCTCTCCAATATAAAACACCAAAATTGAATAAAAACATATTTATATATAGATATTATAATACTATAAAGATGGTAGCGTGGGAAAATAATCAATGATAGTTAATCTCGTACTACAGAAGGACAGGTGTGTAAAAACGAAGCCGTTTTATTCCTTTTTTGATCAAGTTCTTCTTGTAATTCCTTAGTCTTTATTTGTAAACGCTAAGCTCTTCGACTGTTTGCAACATTTATATAACAAACCTTATATTAACGATAATGAATCTTAATTAATCTTATCTTTAGAATTTTATAATATTAATTATTTTAATTTTGTTTCTTATATTAAAATTTAAAATACTTGCTATATTAAGTATTTAAAATGAACTTGATTTCACTTAGCGCGATCTATTTACGAAATATGTTGTTTTGATGTCGGCGCCATCTTGGAACATATTGGCGGTAAAACATGATAAAAACTTACTAAATTATATAATTTGTGTTCATTGAGAGGTGTTATTAATTTACTTTTACTGACGTTATCTTATTTTCAGGTACATTTGTTTGTTATCTTAATATAATTTTTGACTCGTGGGATGCTAAAGCTACTCGTCCGAAGTGATATCACAGGTTCACAGAATACTTTGCATGAAACGGTACCAGTACTGGGTTTTGCAGAATGAGTGAGGATACCGGAGGCCCTTAAAAAGTGGCGCTTAAGCGGCGTGAAAAGCTGGCAACACAACCAAGGCACGGACTGTGTCGCGGTTGTTTATGGACGGCGGTGTTCTCTTACCGTATAAGAAACCCACCTGCTCCATTGTCCGCTATAGAATAAAAAAATCAAACATAACGTATGTATTGATATATAATCAATCAAATGGAATATAGTTGTAGATAATCTTCTTAGAAAGCCTCTAAAGCGTAAATTTGTTGCTTTTAGTAGTAAACTTATATCGAGAACAGTATCTGAGCTTATGAAATGCTTCCTATGTAATATTGGATTACAAGCTTTGATCGCATCTTTGTGGGCAGGGAACATAAATGATATAAAAGATCTAGCCTTGTGGATAATATTAGTATTTTCGATTGTAAATAATTTTTAAAATCTCTTCCTAAAAACTTTATAATAAATTGTTAAAATATCTTATATAATAAAGTTTGACGATTGTTAACTAGAAGGTTAATAAATAATAAACCAGATAATGCAAATGATATTGTTTTAATACTGAATTATTATTCTAATTTGTGTTGGCCAAATGCAAGACCAAGACCACATAATTTTAGCAAGAGCAAGACTGACCAAGTAAGACTTGAGCAAGAACAAGACTAAGCCTGCAAGACTCTAGCGTGTTGCAGCTATTTTTTTTGACAGTGATTTTTGGTGTTTCTCATTAAATTTTTAGACATATTTTATAAATCTGGTTGGTCTTTACTAAGGCTATACTAATTCAAGCTCAAAATGTTCCTATTCTGATAGGTTATTCTAAAATCTGAAGTAAGCCTTAACAAATATTTCAAGACTCGCAAGACTCTTTCTGCAAGACCAAGACCAATACCAGGTGTATCGGCGCAACACCAAGACTGGCTGAAAGTCTTGCATTTGGGCAACACTAATTCTAATAGAGGGTAGGACCTCACTCTGCAATAATATTACAAATTTCTATCAAAGAGTGACTTTAGACGGTATTTGTGTATATGTAAAGAAACGTAATTATATGAAAGTAGTTTTTAAATCATGTTAGGATCTTTTATTATCCTGTTTTCACTTTGTATGTAACAACATACATAAGTTGTTTTTATTTAGCTCCGCTCGCCCGAAATGTTACCAAAGGCGCTGTGTTTAGCTGAGTGAGGCGTAAAAAAACCGGCAACACAACTAAAGTGCCCGCTATATATAAAAAAGTCTTCTATTCTAGTACCGATACCACAAAATTAATAATTCTCTTTATTTATTTTGTAACAATAATTTAAATACGAATTAATTTTTAATAGCATCCATTGTAAGCTTGGATGCTTGTTGACTGAAGTAGTTTTAATTTTGCGTTGGCAATCTTCCAACTTATGCAGATAAGCTTATGCACAGCTCTTGCATATTTTGTATGAAGTTTTCCAAGTAGTTTTAAATCTAATTAATAGTTTACCTACAATTTTCAAAATTTTCAGTCTCCTTAAATCTTTTGTAAGAGGTATTTTAAATACTGACGTAATGACGATGTTTATTCTTAGTAAAGTGGCTAAATCAATGGTCCAATAATAATTGAATTTTTATTTGATTTCGACTCGAAATAGATTGTACTTAGATTTAATATATATAAAGATATTCTAAGTAAATCACATGTAAAGCATTTTTAAATTTTCTTCATTTAAAATATACATTACTTATGTAGTATCGTGATTCAATTATTTAAAAATTTTGAGCATAAAGCAGGTAAGGTAAGATACAATCTCAAGAAAACACAAAACGTATGCATTGGACGATGGTACGAAAATTTAGATAAACGTAGTATTTAATTAATAACATAGTCCATGGGCAAACCATGGGCTGCCGATCTCTAAGATAACTATCGATATGGTAAAATGTTCAATATACAATCACTATAATTTATAAAATATAAAAATGATACAGTATTGCGTTGCCGGCTTTTTAAGTATTACTAATCACTTATTCATATTAATATAATAAACGCGAAAGTTTGGATGGCTAGACATTTGTTACATTTCACGTAAATAATGTTTGACTGATTTTAATACAACATTATTTAATTATGATATCTTTCGCCAATTTAATTACTTAAATCGGTTCTGGTAGGTGTACCGGGCAGAATGACGTCTGCCAGATCCTAGACTTCTGAATATATTAAAACATTACACGTAAAGTATTTTTTATGGTATAGCGGGCAACTGAGCAGGTGGGTCTCTTATATGGAAAGAGAACACCGCCGCCTATGAACAACCGCACCACAATCTGCGAATTGATTGTTTTGCTGGCTTATTACACCACTTAAGCGGCTATTTTAAGGACCTCCGATATCCTCACTCACTCAGCGAAACATAGCAGAAGCACCGTTTCAAGTACAACTACCATTTCACGCTGAGTATCCTGTGAGTCCGTGGTATCCCTTCGGACGAGCCGGCCCAATTACTGCATATGCTTCAACATGACTCTCCCACGCGTGAAAAATATACAGAATAATACAAAAGCCCATACTAATTAATCCACATTCATCAGACTTGAATAGTTTTAATATTCTCAGCAGGCGAGAGACAATAGCATCTTGCCATTGTAAAAATGCTTTTGTCTAGAAAACGACATCAACTTACGTAGACTTAAAATAGTATTCTCGTATCTCGACGTCTTATTCTATATGTTGTATGTGTGGGTATATGTATCTTGGAGCGCACTTTTCTAACAAAAGACTATACCCAACTACCCGGAGGCTTCGAGTATACTTGAAGCAAAGAAACTGGTGCCTTCAATATTCAATTTTTAAATCGCTATTCTATGCTTTTAACTAGAACAATTCAAAACATTTCTTTTAAATTATATATTACAATTACAATACAATTATATCTACAAATAATAGAAAACAACACATAAATGATTAAAAAATATTATTATTATAACAATATTTTACTACCCCAAACGAATATAACAAGAGTATCTTCAAAAAAATATTGTGCCTAGTCTAAAAAGGTAGCAACGCATCCATAGACCAGCAAATCCATACACGGAGTACCGCTTATACTAGGTGATTCTCCTGCTCGTATCTCTGTTTTCAAAACAAAATCTTCAACATTGAAGTATCTTTTTTGATATGTTTAAGAATTTATTATGAATATTATGTCGTTATGTAAATAAAGCATTTATAATTAAAAATAAAATAACGTTTCAAAATTAATACACGGTTATTGGGGGCCAAATATCAAAACTGTTGAACCTTTGCAAATGTCAGATATAATCTCCCTCACATTTTCACCAGCAAGAATTATATTTGTAATAGGTCCCAAGAGTATTCTTAACATAATTGAGCGCTGCATGAAATCGCAGCGACACGGAAAATTTAGGGCTTTTTCGTATCAACTTTTATGCACTCTGTATTGCGCGATTATCAAAATCTAAATATCAATCACTATTTAGATAATTATCTATAATATATATAATAGTTCGAGCGTGTAATAAAACGCATTTTATGTCCCATGTTCGAATTTCACAGAAAGAAAAAAGGTACAAATATTATTTCATTTATTATACTACAATAATAAACATGCACTTAAATTACTTAAGATATATTGCTACAGATATATAAAACAAAATATAATTCATTAGAGTATATAAATAAGTTTTTATGTTGGTGACAACCACGCCACAATCCGGTTTTGGTTCTGTTTCCGGCTCATTTACGCCATTGTTGTGGTATAATTTCAATGACTTCCGAAATTTTTGCTCATAAAAACAATATCAGGTACTGTTTCACACAGGTATTCTGTGTTAGCAAGCTATTAGGACGCTACCTTTAGGTAACTAACTAGGTAAATTGAACGAAGCATTAGCTTCACCGTAGTTCTCTCACTGATAAAACAATGTTAAGACACTGTTCTGGCCACTGTTAGAACCTTTTAAAAACTGAATAATTTATAATTTGAACCCGGTATTCCTTTCTTCGTGGTAGCTACAACACCGCTAAACCACGATCTCAACAAATACGTACGTATATATTGTTCCATCATAATATTTTCACAAACATTATGAAAAATAGCAGACCATTTTCTCTCGTCGAGTGCAGAATGGCGTTTTCTTTTTCTTTATAAGTCACATAAATCTTGAGCATTTTTTCTTACAATTTCATTGCGTCTCGGAAAAGTTTACGCGAACATTGAAAACATTATTCTTATAAAACTTATTTCTGTATCTACAATTTTTTTTAAATTTTCAGAAATTTATCCATATATTGAAATTATTGCGTAATTAAGTCTCTTTTAGTTTTAAGTGCATTTAGAAGAAATTATTAAACTGCCTTAACTGAATTATACATTGAAAATCAAAAGCAATCGGTTTCTTTTTATTTATTTTTTATATAGCGGATAATGGGTCAGGTGCGTTCTCTTATAGTATAAATTAACCGTCCATAGACAACAACGCTGCAATCCGCGCTTAGGTTGTGTTGCCGTCATTTCACACCACTTAAACGTTATAACTTATTTGACCAGTATCCTCACTCACGCAAAAACATAGTACAAGTACTATTACATACAGGTGTTTTGTGAACCCGTGGTATCACTAAACAAGTCAACCCAATTCATGCGTTATTTTATGAATCAGCATAGCTCACCCACGGCTAAAACAGTTTTAAGACACTAGGGCCATCAGGCACTTTCAAAGACCGAACACAAAACAAAGCAAATTATAAATGGTATTAAGATCAGACATCAAACCCGGTACATGATGTCACGGTATTTTACAAGACGAGGGTTAGCCCTATGGGTCTTTTCCTAAGAATCGCTTTCAATACATTCAGTTAACGACATCGCAATAATATTCAATAATGAAAATTATAACTATATGAAATGAATACAGAATTATCGTCCATTATTACTATACGATGTGGTTTATGTATTAATTCTCAGTAGTCAATTCTCAATACAGAATTATTGATCATTCTGAATACGTCCACATTCGGATGAGCATTGGAGTATATGCGGACAAACAATCGACGTTCATAATTGCATAACAGCCTTCAGAGAGTGATAATAAAGTCTGAGCAAATACTGTACACTGAATATCAGATACAGACAGGTGCTATTAAACATGACAATATAATTTTATCTTGGACAAGTATGAAGCTAAACTAAAATTGCTTTAAAGTCAAAAATATTTTTTAAATTATTTTTATGATATGTCGATGGTTTCGAACGTACTGAATTGAATAAGATGTAATTTTTTCAGATTTTTTTAACAGTAACAGGACAAAAAATTATATTTGTATCTGAAATTAAAATAATCTGAAAAAATATAGAGCCACATTACAAGAGTAGCATTTCGTTTGACACCTGTCAACAGACAGATAGGAGTAAAACAAAGAAAAAAAAGCGCCACAGCTTCACCTTTTTTTTGGTTTTCTGAGATACCAAAAGTTTTTTTGTTTATTTATAATGTATTATATCTATGTACCTGTAATAATTATGTTCTGTATAGTGTCTTAAATACCAAACTATTTTAATAAAGATAAATTATATTCGGTACGAGTTTCTAGAGAGATTATGATCAGATTGGATCTCAGTGAATGTAATTTACTCAAAAGCTAATTCTAATATTGTTTTACGTCTCGCAATAAAACTGGACATTTTTTATGATCACCAATAGAGTTTAAGACTATACCTTTTATTTATTGTTATTATTTTTAAGCGGTATATTTAGGGCTTACGATATCCTAACTCACTCAGCGAAACAAAGTTCAAGTACCGTTTCATGCTGAGTATTCTTTTTGTCCACTATAACATAAAAAAATCTATTGAGGTGAGAAATAAAAAATTGGTGTCACAATAACCTTTAATTTAATGATTCAAAGTATAAGATACTTTATATACATATAGACTTAAGGTTGTGTTAATACACGTGACGACAGGATTATAGTTTAAAAATCCTTTAATACTGTTACAACATCGTATGGTCACTAAGCCGAAATATTAGTTTTACCGGATTAAAACACTGGACCTCTATTATATTGCGCAAATCTGTAGGTATTTTTAATATATATATATATATATTTATTTATTGTATAGCGAGCAACATTGTTTGTGGTTTCCTCTATGGTAACAGATCACTATCGCCCATGGACAATCGCGCCACAGTCCGCTCTTTGTCTGTGTTACCGGCTCTTTACGCCACTTGATTGATATCAATTCACAAATCTCCGATATCCTGACTCACTCAGCAAAACACATTACAAGTAGTATTTCACGCTGGTTTTCTGTGATCCCCAGGTATCACTTTGGACGAGCTGGCTTATTTAGTTCATGAGCATTTACTTCTGCTTGACTCTTCCATGAGTTTGATATTGTGAAGAAATAATTACAAATTCTTATTCAGACAGAGGTTCGAACCCATTACCCCGGAATTTACGGTAGCTTAGAGGACCGCTCGGCCTTGTATTCTGCCTTTAAAACAAAAGAAAAAAATTAAAACCAAGGCTAAACAGAGTTGTCGAATCGAAAAATTAATTTAAATTCAACGCAAAATTCTTCACGGTTCTCAATTAAGCTCTGCTCGGATACGATTTTCTTTATGGCGAAACAGGATTATGTTCAGAATGGCTGAAATCCGATTTTCTTTCCACTTACTTAGTTTTGATAAACGATAAATGAGAAGCGACGATGCACTTATCACGCCGGTTGTTCACAGTTAAAATATTGCCTTTATTACAATTGTTTTGAACAATAATCTTTATAGAATGTACTTTTTTATTTCGTAAATTGAGCGCTTTTAAGGCATTTTGTGTCGCGCACCATGGCTTTGTGGAATCACCTGCATGCAGAAGTATTTCCAAACCAATAATATTATTTTATTATTAATAAACATTTCCGTCCAAAGTGATATCACAGGTTCACATAACACTCAGTGTGAAATGGTAGTTGTATTTGAAATGGTGCTTGTACTGTGTTTCGCTGTGTGAGTGAGGTTATCGGAGACTTTTAAATGCCGTTAAGTGGCGTAAAACGCCAGCACCAAAATCAATGCGCGGACTGAACTGTGGCGTAGTATCCATGGGTAGCGGTATTCTCTTATCTTATACTAGACCCACCTGCTCCGTTGTCTGCTATACCATAACAAAAAAATAAGACAAATAAAAAATACGACTATCTGTCCCTAAACGACTGGCAACGCGTCACAGCAAACCTGCGTCCTAGCTGGTCCGAGAATAATTATGACGTTCTACATTAAACCTCATCAAAAGATTTCTTCATCATCATCATCATTTTTTTTATCATCAACCTGTCAAGTCCACTGCTGGACATAGAATTTAACAAGATTTCTTCAATTTCAATTAATTAACTAACTTATTTATTGATATGATTAAAATCTGCGTGCGTCATGTTATAAAAATTAAGTAATTGTTTCTAATATAATTAGTGCCAGGTACATTCGTTTGAAATACAGGTCAAACTAGTTAAACGTTTACTTATTATTATAATAAATGTTAAATAAATGTAATAAAGGATAATTTGCTATTATTTGTTATCATCTTAAATATGACAAAGTTTAAACAATAAATTTGCCGCTTACGCTTAGAGTTCCTTATATAAAATACACATTATCTTTGCCCATATTTATAAAATGCATCTGGTTTCTATACAGAGTTTGATAAAGCCGCAATCCAATTCTATTTATAATCAAAGTTCATCCACCCGTATTATTACTGCAGTGAAAAATTTATATATCTAACTTCTAAGTAGAAAAACACATTTTATGTTTAGTAAAACATTCATTATTTATTTGTTAGGGGTGGACAGTGTTCGAGGGTGTATCAACATAGTCTTACTCGTGGTACAACCATACCGAAATGATACCACAGGCTTACAGAATACACCGTGCAGTAGCCCTTGTCTTGATTACCTGATGAAGTGATTGTATCGGAAACACTTGAAGTTATCCGCTCAAGGGGCGTAAAAAACCAACAACTCAAGTAAATTGCAAATTGGGGCGTGGTTGTCCTTGGGCGGTGGTAAACTTCATAGAGTAGATCCGCGTGTTTTATTACCTGCTTTACCATTAAAAACTCAATCATAATGTATCAATTTAGTTTCAAAGCTCTAATGATACAAGCTTTCAATTGCGAAACTCTCTATCCCATATCAATAAACAGGAAGTACAATTTAGATCGTTCTCTTTGATTATCCGAATCAATGAAGCAACTCTATGATGCCTGCTGAGTATAGGGGTGTGTTCTGAGCGTAAAATATTTTTGCTAAGTTTGCGTATACCTCGCATCTTACCATTGGGTTTTACGGCAAACGTGTCTCATGTGTTATGTAGAAAAAGTATTCAAAAGCCTCTCAGCTAAGTGGTTTAATAGGTCTACCACAATGCGAGAGGTATCGGGTTCGAATCCCGGTCCGGACAAGTATAATTTAATTTATAATTTATTCGGTCACTGGAAGGGCTTGACAGTGGCCGGGGGAGTGTCTTAATACTGTCACACCCCTGAAAGGTCCATGCTGAAGCATATGCGGACGCATTAATTGGGCCGGATCGTCCAAAATAATACAACGGGCTCAAAGAATACTCAACGTGTAACGGTACTTGTACTGTTTCGCTGAGTGAGTTAGTACATCAGAGACCCGTAAAAATGCCCCACCTGCTCCGTTGCTAGCTATATTATATAAAAAAAACAATTTTTCATCTCGATTTAATGAAAATAAAACGGTAAACAGATTTTAAATTAATATATTAAACTTGCACTTGAAAGCTTAATCTACATCAGGTGCGGAGAGGACCGTACGAATACCCTGATTTGCATATCCCGCAGCCCACTTCAAATCTAATAACGATCGCAAAGGAATATTGCTATTAATTCCACCGACTTTAATAATTCTCTTTTGAAGCATGATTTGAATTTTGATAGAAGACCGAGCTTAAAGACCGTTATTCGTTTTAGATTTCTTAATATACATATTCAATTAAGCAAATGTAATTAATTTTATTCTCCATTTTATCATAAAAAACATAGAACCATTTATAATTAACTATAAAGTAACATACATAATTAATATACATATGCACACAAACATTATATATGTATTTGACTAACTATATCGTTATTCATAAAATATGTTGAACCAGCATAACTGAAAAATATTAATAAAATTAAACTATCCCTTATATTTTATTACTTATTGCGTCTTTATGGTTCACCCTTTTGTAATAGAAGTTTTACTTAAGTCATACGTCATAATGCGTATTTTACCTTATGCTGTCGCAGTAGGGTAAAAATAACAATTTTCTTCAATATTTGAAAAAAAAGTTTCAAAGATAAAATATAATCTGCAATTTTCACATCAAAATGACAGCTATTAGAATTAAGATAAGAAACATATAAAAACGGTATAGTCGAAGTAAATTACGCAATCTATTCAGCATTCAGTGAAACCCAGTAATCGTCGCTGACTAAAAAACTTTTATGGCATCTTGTTTTCCGCCGGTCAATTTTTACACGTCAATCGACTGTTATCGTATAATTATATATCTTATGTGCAGCATACGCTCCAATTTGGTTTAAAATAATTATATCTATCATTCTCTTACCTGGCTAGCATTGAGAGCTTCCAATAGTATGGTAAAAACACTAATTAATAGCACGGCACGCGACATGATTGCGGCCGCGATGATGCGTTCCTCTGTACGACTGGCGACGTATGCTCTAGTCGCCCCAAACCTGCGTACTAGTATGGCTACAGCAATGTAGCCGTACCTAGAAGCTAGAGTATATATCGACCCTCCCGGGTGTAAGCGAGACCTATATTCAAACGCTGCTAGTTAGAGAGGGATAGCGAAAGGAGCAGAAGGCATGCGCAGTGCTGTTAAAAACGCTACCCATACCGAATGACGAAAACTGTCGCCGTCTACCTCTGTCTGGGTTTCCCGATGATGAGACATCAGTTTTCAATCAGCTACAAAGGCGAATTTGACTCTTAATACACACACATAGGGCTGTTTGGTTAGTTGATTCACAGATTTTGAAAATACGGTTTTTAATTTAATGTAACGAGGGAATTGGATTATGTTTGCTGTGACTCACAGTTACACTTATGGAAAATAGAGGGAACAACAATCAAATATCAAAATTAATAAGTAATAAAAATATAATTAGTTAGAAATTAAAAACACCTTGATTATTTATATTATATTAATGATAAGGATAAAAATTAACCAATTGGAACTGAGCACTTTGAAAAAAAGAGCGAACCTATCACCAAAAGGCCGTCAACGCAGCCTCGGCTGAGTCGTGGCCGGTGGTGTCTATGGAGTACCCTAGATGAGCCTCCTGGTTGATTTACCACCGATTTTTCATTAAAAAAACTTTATAATAGATTACTATAATGTGATATTTATTTTAAGTTTAATACGTTATTTATTAAAGATAAAATGTACATTAATACAATAACAACAGATATAAATTTAAAACACGTTACTTAATTAATTTTTAATAAAAAAAATATTCTATAGAGGTCAACGGAGCAGGTGGGTCTCCTACACGGTAAGAGAACACCGCCGCCCATGGACAACCACGCAAAAGTCTGCGCATTGATTGTGTTGCCTGCTTTTTACGCCAACACTTTTAAAGGTCTCCGAAATCCTCACTCACTCTGCGAAACACATTACAAGTACCGTTTCACGCTGAGTATTCTGTGAGCCCGTGGTATCACATATTATATATATATAATCACAAGTATAAAAAAACAAATATTTTTTTCAAAATAAAGACTATAAAATGATGTTGACAAAATGGGTTATTTTACTCCGTAACGATAATCAACGTAAACACTGTATTCAGGACTTATTGGCACATCTATTGTCCCTGAACCGAAGTCCCTTTCACAATTCGTGTGAACCTCTAATAATCTTTCATATTTAAACGGTGCTGTTACAATAAGCTCATCCATATCCAATTTCCAAGTCGCGTTTCTCTTTTCTACGTTATGTGGAATGATTCTCGCATCCCTTATTTCTTCTTTACCATCTACATTTAATACAAGGTATAATATTCTATAATTGATTTTAATTTTTATAAAATCTTCGATGTTCCTTCTAAGTTTGTATTTAATTCTGTAAACATTTTCATCATAAACTTCTCTTACGTTATATTTCGAGCAGAATTTCTCAAGCAATTTGTTGGCTGCTTTCAATTTCTCGATAACACTGCCTGATGGATCCTCTGGACAGCAATTTTCTTTGGTAATCTTATGATATCCTCTGTTCTCGTATTTGTATCCGGATAGATTACTGTGATATCCACAATAAACAGACACAATTAAAGCAAAATGAAATAATCGCAACATCCTCTCAGATTATAATAATGAACTGAGTTCAATTTTGTTTTGCATTTGAGTTTTATCTCTGGAGACATGACCTTTTAATTAATGTTCTAAAGAGGTTATTTATTATAATATTATTTATTATAATGGGTAAATTTTAAAACTATCTATAATATAATAATTTATTTACACATCCTTAGTGTTAATAAAGCAAAATTGCATAAAAAGCGGTCCTCCGCCCATGGTCATCGCCAGATTTTCCAGGGCTGCGGGCGTATTGCCAGACGTTTGGCATAGGTAGGCATATTATAGAATTGCTGATTACATATTTAAATGACAAAACTTGCTTGCTAAGTTCACTTTACTGTTTTTTTAGTAATTATAAAAATATTTATTTAAAAGGATTCATCCGAGTTTTTTGCAAGTTTTACTAAATCCACACAATACCACATCTAGAACTAGTGATTGTAAAAGAAAACACACAACGCACCCACGGCTTTGCAGGGGCTGTGGGTATTCATGGGCGAAGAACCGCTTGCCCTGAGTCAGCCTCCTGCTCGTTTGCCACCAGTTTTATTTAAATAGAAAAAAATCATCTTCAGAATATTATAAATTCATGTAAACATGTCAATACGCAAATAGAATATTTTTATTTGAATTGTTGCGTCAATATTGATAGTCATATACAGTTATATTATATTCTGCACCCAATGGGACATCCTTTATCATCGAAATTTCTTTTTTCTTTCCACAATTTTGGTGTATTTCAACGATTCTTGAATATTTAAAGGGAATTGTTACAATAATAGCTTCGGCGTCAATTTTCCAATTAGCATTGTCCATTTGTAGTCCCGGTGGTATAATTCTTACATCTTTTATTTCACTGCCAGTTTTAGTTTTAAAAATAACATAAATTACTCTATAGCTAATTTTTATATTTATATATTCTTCTCTATTTGTAGGCAATTTATATTTTATTCTGTACGCTTCTTCGTCGTAGATTTCTTGTACGCTATAATTGTTAGTGCAAAGTTTTCTTAATAGACGATTTGCGATACTTATATTTTTAATCACATTTTCTGCGATGTCTTCATAGTTATTTTCCTTCACGAATTTATGATATCCATTATAATGCAGCTGGTAGCCTACGCGCAGAGGGTGATAACCACATTGAATTGTAGCTATTAAAGCTAAAATTAACAAACGGAACATACTCACGAGTCCGCGTAATAAACTGATGTAAATATCAAGAAATAGAACGCGCATACATATTATCAGTAAGCCATTTGACCTTTGATTGCCTATGAATTATAGATCATTCAAGAAAACGATTTTCTATGATATCTTGTTTGACAAATGAATAACTTTTATTTCTCTATTTCTTTTTTTATACGAGGGCAACAGGGCAAATGGGTTTCCTCAACGGTTACAGATCGCCACTGCCCATGGGAAACCACGGCACAATCTGTGCTTTGGGTGTATTCCCAGTTCTTTACGCCGCTTAACCCGTATTTCAAGGGTCTCCGATATCCTCACTAATTCAGCGAAACACAGTAGAAATATCATTTCAAGTATAACTACCATTTTAGAGAGACAGAGACTGTAAGCCGGCGGTATCACTTTGGAGCTGACCCAATTAATGCGTCAGCATATGCTTTAGCTTGGTCCTCCCATGGGTGTGACAGTGTAAGTCACTAGCCGGCAACTGTCTAACCAACCAATTAAATTATAATCGTCCAGACCGAACTTCATATCCTCATCTCTTACTTCGTGGTAGATTCATAAAACCATTTAGCTTCGATGCTTTCAAAACACAACAACTTTTTACGGAGCTTAAGTTTAAGTTAATTTTATGGGCTTTCAGTAACCTCATTTAGCGAAACACATGTACAAGTAGATACTATTCACTGACTTACCTTACATTTTAACCCTTGAATTTTTACAATTTAGAATCGAAATAATAAATTATTAAAGTTACCGACCGGTTCTAAGTCGTTTAAATCCAGACCGAATCTCCCGAATGTATAAACACGATAGATGGAACTCATGGGTCCATAAACCCCAATGTTATTTATTGTTTCTCGAATGCAAGATAAAGGTATCTCGATATTTCTATTCTTATACGACATTTGCATGTTTATTACATCATCAGAGATCCTCCAGACAGCATCCCCAACATTCAAACCTTCTGGTATTATCCTGTAGTGTTTAATTACTTTTCCATTTTTCATTTTTAATTTCATACAAATAGCCTGTTCATTTACATATGTCTTCGATGAATCTTCTATGTCTTCTTTAAATTTATAATTTATCTCATACCCATATTGGCTAAACACTTCGCGTAAATTAAAATCATCGGTGCAGAAAGTTCTTACGATTTGATCATCATCTTTTAGATCTTTGATGAGGTTTTTATTAGGATCTTCAGTGCAGCATGGCAATTTACTTTTTCTATTATTGACAAATAAGTTATTATTTTCAAAATATCTACATTCAATGAGAATGAATAATGATAAAATGAAAACACGATGCATCGCAATGAATGATTTAAATAGACTACTGAGCGTTATCTTTTGTAAATGACTTCAGATTATATACGATACTCGTATAAATAAATTATGATAAAAATGTTTCTTTGTTATGAATTCAAGTGATCTAAAAAGGTCACGATGTTATATACAATTTTGTTTATCAATACACCAATTAGGCAATCAATAATTGTATGACGAAATCAAAGCTGGATATCGAAAACTTTACAAAAGCCGGCCACACATGCGCGGCATTGAAAGAACTGGGGTGTCCATGGCCATGGCCACTTAACCTAGATAAGCCTCCTGCTTGTTTTCCTGTCTGTTTTATAAATACGTTCCCACTAATTATAAGGGTTACGATTGTGAACAGACAGCCACAGAGAGGCTCGTCCGAAGTGATACCACGGTCTCATAAAATACCCAAAAAGAAACAGTAGTTGTATTTAAAACGGTGCTTCTCTTATGTTTCGCTGAATGAGTGAGCACATCGGAGCCCCTTAAAAATTCCGCTTAAAAGGAGTAAAAAGCCGGCAACACAACCAATGCTCGGACTGTGGCGCGGTTGTCCATGGGCAGCGGTGTTCTCTTACCATATAGGAGACCCATCTGCTTCGTTGTCCGATATACAATAAAAAAGGGATTGTGTTTACAGATCTTTAAGTTACCTTTGATTTTGGCTCGAACCACGTTACTTTACATAACATACATAAGCTTTGTAGAGCAAGGCTGTGAATAACTGGAGTACTGCCAGGGTATAGCTTAAATGAGGATCGAGCCAAAACAACGGCAGCGTGTAACGCCATCAAGAAGTTGTATAACAACCACCTATTACATATGAACGAAGTGCATTTATTGAAAAACGCATTTAAGTCAGTACTTAAGCAGTCTTAATGCCAAATTAAAATACACATAAACTATATAGGAATATAAACAAACATAACTAGAACTCCGGTTTTTTGATAAGCAAGTTTTTAATTAGTATCTCACCCGTGGGAGATCCTTGCTTAAAAGGATATGCTAACGCACTAATCCAGAATATTTAGAATGAAACGACACTTGTAGTGTGTTTCGTTGAGTGAGTGACAATATCGGAGGTGCTTAATAGCCGGCAACGCAACTAAGCGCGATTGTCCTTGGGCAGCGGTGTCCTCGTACCATATAGGAGTTTCACTGCTCCATTTTCCGATATACCATTAAAATAAGCTTAGCGTTATCTTTATGTTGACAATTGATTGAATAAATGTAAAACCCTTGTTAAAGGTCCTTGCTATTCCTAACAATGACACAGAAATAAAGCTTTGTACTAATCTCACAGAGTTCTTGACCTGTTTTCTACGGGCAAGGCCATTCAGATACTGCAATGCTGACGTGCCTGAAACTATATATGAAATTAAACGGTTTATAGATTTAACCTCTTTCTTTTGTCGCTTATTCACTCCGTTATATGTAAAACAAAGTTAGTTAGATACGCCATTTATAAGTTCAGAAAAGATGGACAGATTTTCATGAAATTTGGTGTGAAGGTAGCTGATATGTTGGATTAACATATAGGCTTTTTTCAGACTATAAAAATGGAGGGTTTGGAAACGGATTCAACTAGTTATTAATGAATTACAAAGAAACTGTAATTAAGAAAAAAATACTTGTAGTTTTACTATACATATCTACTAAATATATCGTATATGAAATAAATCAAATAATTAATAAGAATCTTTTATTGTTATAGGAAGTAGGATATAACAATATGGTTCGCCTTTGCATGCTGGATTCTATTACAAATCTGAATAGAAATTTTAAATTGTATATAGTGCTTTGCAGGGCTTGAGAATGGGCACGAGTCTCATTAATCTAATTCCTCAATGCAGAACCATACTAAACACATGCTGACCCACTGATTGGGCCGGCTCGTCCAGTGATACCATAGGTTAGCATAATACTAACATGATGAGTAGGTAAGAGAAAACTGCCGCCCATGAACAACCACGCCACAGTCCGCTCATTGGTTGTGTTGTAGGCTTTTTACGTAGCTAAAGCGCTATAGGTTTGTACAAGGATCTCCGATATACTCACACACTCTGCGAAACACAGTAGACGACCATTTCACGCTGAGTATTCTGTGAGCCATTGCATAATAGCATTGCTATTATTATTATATAAATTATTATGATTTTTATTTAGTTCTTCAGCTTTTATTTTAAAGGTAAATAGGCAATTTGGAGGATATATGGAGCTATAGTCATAGATCAGATAAATTGCACTCGTCTGGCTCAGAGGCAATTTAAATGGGTATCAGCTGCTTTTATTGTATAAAGGAGATACGAAAATTACTGGCCAAACCCGTATTGAGCCAAGTCGTATTTGGTACATGCGTAAATAAATTACAAGCGAAAACGGTGTATTTTTAACCGAACTCAAAAAAATACCGAAAATGCGGTTATCTTTTAGACTTTTTTGGGTTTTGTTCCCTTTCTATTTCATCACCCGTGGGCCGATATTGTGATTCGCAATAATAGGATCCCATTTCGAAGTGGTCCTATTATTTTATACCGCAGAATAAACGATAAAATATTTAATAGAATCTGTATAATTATCTATACATTTGCTAGGTAAGGCCATCAATACGTATCTTTTCAAAAATAAACTTTTAAAAAGATACGTACCTATTTTATAGTTTATCATAATCTTCAGAATACCAATTAATTTTAGATAATAGAAATAAAAAGTTCTTGTAGGATTTAGATACGTATGTTTTCAAATATAAGTGACTGCAGTTAGGCTGTACGCAGTCTAGCCTAGATACTAAGAAACGGAGTAAAGGCTGAAATGAAACTAAACTTATAAAATGCATATAAAATACTTATCTCAAAGATTTGCCAAATATTTATAATAGTTTATATACTACATAATAATTATAACTCAAGTATTTTATAACATATTTCTAGTGACGAAGGTACAGGCACAATGACTTATTTTGTATTTCTCTCTCGCTGATGTAAATTTGTCGTTGTTAAAACGAGATAACACTAAAAAAGATTTAATCTTAGCAAAGTTTATAATAAAGCAGTTAAATTACATATAATTAAATACAGTTACACATTTCTTACAATTGGCAAAAAAATGTTTTTTAATAATGTAAAACCTATTTTCGTTCAACGCCATACTTGAGAAACCGCCAAATGTATATTAAACATCTATATCATACCATAGATATATTATGTAATAGATTATAAATGATCTTTATTATTCATAGACTACAGCCTATACTTTAGTCTATAGTCGTTGGCATTTGCATGAACCATAGATGTCACGATCGCTAGCCAGACATCCCACATTCGACGCCTTATGGCCGTATCGAACGCAATACCAAACCAATATTACTTTTTTATGGACTTATATCCTTTTAACATTATACACTCACAATTTATTACTCCTACATACAAATGCTATAGTATAATTTAAATAAGCTTTACAGTAATATAGAGGTATTCACCCGTGGGAGAGCCATGCTGAAGCAAATGCACTTATTACGCCGGCCCATCAGAAGTGACATCGCGGGCTCACAGAATACTCAGACTGAAACGGTACTTGTAGTGTATTTCGCAGTGTGTATATAAGATGGCTATAAAAGTGCCGCTTAAGCGGCGTATAAAGCTTGCAACAGAACTGTGGCGCGGTTGTTCATGGGCGGCGGTGTTCTCTTAAGATATAAGACCCACCTGCTCCATTGACCGCTATAGTATAACATAAATTATATCTCATAAATCAGAGAAATACATATCTATGCTTATAATAAATCAGAAGAGAGGTAAATTCTGTACATTAAATATATTTCCAAATAACTTTCATGGTTATTAACGATCTATACTGATGCCAAAAATGCAATAATAACAATTCTTGTCTGTCGGTATATTCGTTATAGCAACAAAAACTTCTCGATGGATTTTAACAAAAATTGATACAATTATATTTCATTATTCTGGGCAGGTTATAGTATTTTCATCACGTTACAATCAATAGGACAATAGGAGCAGATCTATGAAGGGAAATTCATAATTGGCTCCGGAAGGTAGCGTACCGGGCAGAACGTCTTCCGGTTCTACTAGTCCTAAATAAGTGAGGATACCGGGAATCCTCTTAATTATATCGCTCAAGCATTAAGGGTTATCAAAAGCCGGCATCACAACTGAAACGCAGATTAACGAGTTATCCATTTGCACTGGTATCCTGGAGACTCGCTTGGCCGCTTGTTCGTTATATAATAAAAAAATATAATATTAAAAAAACTTATAATATTAAAAAATAATATTCAAAATGTGGGGTTATCCTGTTAAATTATTAAGTTTTATGCATAAATCACTGAACCAATTGTCATAATATATAATATAGAGTTAAACTAGAGACCTTTCACTACAAAATAGATGCTTAGAGTAATTGAAAGAAAAAAATACTTGTAAGTAATATGGACTAATATAATACGTATTTACAAAATCTCTTTTATTACTACAAAAACCTATTTATTTTCAACCTTAAGGCTTATAAACGTGACGTCTCCGAAGAATTTTACTTTAAAATATTTTCCTCTAAGCTAATTGAAATGCTTTGATACCATTTCAGCATTTTGTAAAATGTATTAAATGATTTTAAATAACTTTGCATTACTTTGACTTTCAATATTATATCTAGGAAAATATTCATATTAATTAATACTTATTATTTTTCATTATAATTACTACTCATTATCAATTATTCATTATTACGCAGGTCGTTAAAATATTGATGTCATGACTTTACATGATACCATCATGAAATAAAACATGCTGTGTTTTATTGGGTGAAAATACCGGATATCCAATTAGTTATACCGCTAAAGAACCATAAAAAGTCAGCGACACAACCAAAGCGCGGATTGTGGCGTGATTGTCCAAGGGCAGTGGTGATTTCTTATTATTAGAGACCAGATTACTTGCGTATTCGCATTTGCATTTGGTTTTATAATAAAAAGTTATTATCATAGAAGACCCATTTGCTCCATTGTCCACTATATAATAAAACTTAACAGATATTTACGATATAAAAAAAACATAGTAGTTCTATACTGTTTTGTATCGAAATAAACGATTGACATTAATTATTTCCGCCCCATTTCCTACTAGGCATCAACTACAAGGGATATGGGCGTATTCGTATCTAATATAACATTCTAATATGAAATAGTCAATTAATTCACGTATGCGACTTATTATAGTACTTCAGGAGTCCTTAAAGTATCTTTCTTGTATTCCCTGAATTGTATAAAATAAATAAAGTGAGAAGACATAGGAATTCAGCCCCGAATAAAAGCCGTCATTAATAACTCACCCCTGAGCCATTGGCATTGAGCGTCCCCTAAGGCATTCGCAAATGTCAAGCTTACCCCAACGCGATAGCCGATAAGCACAGCTTTTGAACATTATGTTCAAATGAAAAATCGATTTCGGTACCTTAATAAGGTTTTATAGGAAACGAATAGGTCACCGTTCTTTAAAGTCGGCAACGTTCCGCGGCCTTACTAGGGTTAGTATCCATGCACGGAAGAACGCTTTTCCTAAATGAGTCTCCGCTGGTTTGGCACGGTTTAGTTGCGTGTTCACCGCACATGGACACGCCTATGTCTTACATGGCCGCGGGTGCATTACCGGCCTTTTGGGATATTTATTCCCTTTTTTTGAACGTATTGGTTCAGAAATACCTCTGATGGTAGCTGATTGGCAGGTCTGATGGTAGGTGGTGACACCAGTGTGGAGTGGTGGTACACAAGATACCGTTCAAATGTCAAAGGCAAATATCCAGTATGAAATTTTGTGTTCTACCACCGATGTGAGGCTGATAGCGAAGATGGGTCATCGCCATCGTATTCGGCGAAGGCGGTCTTTCCTACAGCACGAATGGATTGTCGGTATTGAAAGTAAACAGTAAGAAAGCAGTCGGGGTTATTGCCCAGGGCGGCAAATTTGTTAATTTTTAAATAAACATTTTATCTTTTAAGAAATATTATTATATAAGTATAATGTTAATTAAAATTCTGTAAATTATAATCACTTAAAGTGCGTAAGGATACTTAACAAGAGGCTCAGTTATATGGATTTAAAGGAGTAAAAACCGGAAACACAACCAAACCGCAGTTCGCGCCGCCCTTGTCCCTGAGCGAGGGTGTTATTTTACCACAAAAAAATATTTAATTGTATTTGTTTTCGGTCGTTACACATTTATCCTCCGTTAGTTTCCTTTGGATAATTTAAAAGAAATTAAATTGTTTATGAAACAAAGCATTATTTTACTATGTCGTTATTATGTCTTTTTCGCCATTGTTTAAATGAAAGACGTTCACTACAAAATATAATTATCAAAAATTAAAACTTGTAAGTACTTAAACATCTAAGATGATTATAAAAAATTTAACGATGTATTTTATAGATGGTGGACAACCAAGCAGGTGGGTCTCCTATATGGTAAGAGAACACCGCCGCTCAGTTTTAAGCGGTTAGTTAACCGCGCCACACTCCGCGCTTTGATTGTGTTGCCGCATTTTTACGCCATTTAAGCGGCACTTTTATGAACCTCCGATAAATTCGATAATCAATAAAATTTACCAAATATTTTATGTAAATATTTAGATGAATCTAAAGACATATTGCTAAATATTATAGTAACCACAAGTTTTTTTTATAGTATAGCGGATAACTGAGCAAATGCGTCTCTTATGTGTTAAGATAACACCACAGCCCATGGACAATCGGGCCACAGTCCGTGCATTGGTTGTGTTGCCGGCTTTTTACACCACTTAAGCGGCATTTTTAAAGCCTCAAATATTGGCACTCAGCGAAACACAGAAGCACCGTTTCAAGTACAACTATTTTA